>CABHPH010139604.1:343-16201 GCA_902168325.1 Peromyscus nudipes
AACAGTTGATAAGGGACTAGTTCAAACATATCAGATTCTTTCCTGGCAGACTTTATTGGAACCTGTCTGGGCAAAGATCAGTGTGACTCACCAAGCTCCTATACACTAAGCCTCATATAATCCACCTTTAATAAGGGTTTTCATTAGCAAGGATAATTCAATAATTGTATATGAGTGATCTTAATAACACTCAGTTCATCTTTTGTAAGATTAAGGCACATTCAAGTGGCTATGAGTTGACCAAAGTGTAAAATTTAAATAGCTCCACGGTATACTAGGTCTCACTGCTCAAGTAGAATGTGTACCTCTGAGATTCACCATACTGGACTTCATATTTCCATGACCCAGAAGACCATGAAAGTGAATATTAGCTTTTCCTTGTGTCTCTCATCAGGCACCTAGAATCATTATTTGAAGTGAAGCACAAGAGGGATGCAATATATGTGAACACAGACATAGACTCATTTCCTGCTTCATCAAAATGCAGACAGTGCTGAGTACACATTGAGGGCTTTGAATGAGCCTGAGGGTTTAGAGGGGGTAAGAAGAAATAGTTGATTTATTAAACATTTGCTTCTAAAGCAATAAAAAAAAGTCTTCTTAAATACTAGGAACAAAACTCAAGGATGCAATGAGGGCATTGTATGATACGTATTTGTGTTCAAAATCCACAGTTCCAATTGTGCACATGCAAGTTCTAACAAGTTGTAATGTTATATATCCAGCTTAAAATTAAACTCACATCTTTCAATAGTTGCTTGATGATAGAATCTTTTTCAGACATTTTAAAGTTTCTTGGACACTGTTTTTGCCTTAGTGTTGCTAGCATTGTGCAGTGGTTTAAAAAAAAAACCACTGAATTAATAAGAGAATGCTACACTTGATTCCATTAGGAATAACAAGACCCAATGAAGTTGGTGGTATGTAGAGGTGACAGTCATGTGGTAGTTAAAAATAACTTACTTCATCTATAAATGAGTTGGAATGTTTCCATAAACGTGACTAATGTTTTTGCAAAAGCCCTGCCATAGTAAACATATGTATTGTATATTGCATCAGAACCGAGCAAATTCCTACCTTTTTTTCTCATGAGTGATTCTTCTATTGGCATCACACAGTAGATTTATTTTTGAATTCTAATGGGTTTGTTGTTGGATTAGTGGGGAAGTATCAGTCAGATGTGGCGCATGGAGGAAGTGATGGATGTTTAGCTCTGAGCGACAGTCTGATTTACATTCTTTTTTCCGAACATTATTAAAAAGTAAAATACTAGTTTTTATGTTATAAGTATATGCTTTCTATATCTCATATCTTTTTAAATTCATGTGAGGGAGGACCAATTATTTGAATATCATAAATCTGCATTTTCAAATACAAAGTGTTTGTGAGACATGCAGGTTACACTAGCTTATGTAGCTGAACATTGATTTCCATTACAACACTTTCTTTTCAGTTGCTTATACATTCCTCAATAATTACCTAGTTCCAAGTTAGGAGAACTGTCTTTCACATCAATGTAGTCTTTAAAAAATTGAAGACATTTATGACTTCTATAAATCAAAGCCAATGTAAAGTTTCAGCTTTGACTCTTAGGAAGACACTCCCCTGTTTTATTCTGTTATAGAAATGCATTTTATTCCCAGTGACACATGTTCAGTGCTTCCCCAAATGATCTAGTTCAGACAAATCAATTCTTATGTTCTTTGTGTGCTAACAAATATCTTTGAATCACTTTCTTACCAAACTAGCTAACTATAGTTGAACCAAATTTTAGTTCCCAAAGTGCATTTAGTCCAACTTCAAAAGTCACCATAATCTATAACAGTCTCAAACTTGTTTAAAAGTCCAAAGTCCATAAGAGACTTTTCTCTTCCCAGGCTCATGACAATCTCTTAACCGTAACCCCCCATAAAATCAAAATGAAAAGCAGATCTCATACTTTCAACATATAATGACACAGAATATACATTTACCATTCTAAAAGTGAGGAAAGGGAGCATAATGAGGAAATGCTGGACCAAAGCAGACCAAAATCAGCTGGGCAAACTCCACACTCTACATCTTCATGTCAGATGTCGAAATGCTCTTCAGATCTCTAACACTGTACAGCTTTGTTGACTGCAGCACACTTCTTTCTCATGGGTTGGTTTCACTCCCTGTTAGCAGCTCTCTTCAGCAGGTATCTCATGGCTCTGGCGTACCCAACATTGTAGGGTCTCTAAGGCAATCCAGGCTTCTCCTTCACAGCTTCATGTCACGGCCTCTCTAGGCCTCCATGCAGGGACACCCCTGACATGTGCCTGGTCTCAGCAGTTTTCCTTAGTCACAGAGGTTCTATAACCCCTTTCTTGTATCCTTGATTCTAAAGTGAGAACCACATGGTTGAGGCTGCTAAGTTCTGCTGTTTGTGGGGGCTGGGACATTGCTGCCTTTTTCAAATACATTTTTACCAGCTTTCTGGTTTTGATAGTTTCCTTCACTGCCTAAGCTTGAGTGTCCTGGAAATCGCTCTTTAGTCCAGCTGGCCTGGGACTTGAAGATCTGTCAACCTCTGCTTTCTGAGTGCTGAGATTAAAGGTGTATACTACCATGCCTGGACCTAAGATTTTCTTTAATTCCTTCTCACAAGTTGGAATCTTAGCTGGGTGGGGTCTTGCTCTGAGGTCATTACTATCTTTATTCCATTTAACATTAGGTTTTTCTTTAATCTGTTTATCTCCTTGAAACAGGATTTAGCCCATCCCACTTCCTGGTGTCCTTTTTTAAATCTTTTCTCCAGATATATATTTTCTCCTTTAACTATCTCAGGGACTAAACAAGAACATATATATATATATATATACTATATATATAATTTTGTACATTTTGTATTTTTCTTTGCTCAGCTTGCTACTTTACATTATAGATCTTCCTAAGAGGGAACACTAATAACTACACGACAGAGTCAATACTAGGCTGTTTTGAAATTGTCTCTGCAATTAATCTAAAACTCTTAAATTTAGCCTCAGGCAGACTTTTCAGACATGGACAAAAAGCAGCCACATTCTTCACCAAAATATCAGAAGAATAATCTCTAGGCCACCTAGTAATATCTCCTCTGAAACCTCTTGAGCCAGGCCCCCACAGTTAAAATCAACCTCAGCATCACTATCTCCATGATCCTACTAGTATGTCCCATTGAACCTCAATTAAAGTGTTCAACTGCTTTTCTAATCCAAACTCCCAAAGTCCACATTCCTTCATCAAAAGCATAGTCAGGCCTATCACACCAATACCCTACTCCTGGTCTTAACTTCTGTCTCAGTTAGGGTTTCTATTGCTCTGAAAATACACCATGATTGTGGCAACTACATAAATACTTTAATATATTTATATAAAACCATATAAATATTTTTATATAAATAGGAAAACATTTAATTGGTGCTGGCTTATAGCCAGAGGTTTAGTCCCTTATCATCATGGCAGAAAGCATAAAGGCACATGGGCAGACATGCTGCTGCTCCAAAGGGAGCTCAGAGTTCTATATCTGGATCCACAGGAAGCAAGAAATAACAGTGACATTCTGGCCAGGCTTGAACTTCTGAAACCTCAAAGCCCTTCCCCAGTGACATACTACTTCCAACAAGGCCACACATACTCCAGCTAGGCCACACCTCTTAATACTGCCACTCTCTTTGAGCCTATGGGGCCATTTTCCTTCAACTACTACAGGGACTAAACAAGAACATTTCATTTTTTCCCTTGTTTTCTTCTCATTGTTTTATATTTCACAAATAAATGATATTTTAAAAGCATTATTTAGTTATGCTTAATATACTACCTAGCCTTTCTTACACAATTCAGAAGTTTTTCACTGTTTTTGTACCAGATTAAAAATAAATAGAAGTCAAACAAAAAGTTAGAAGAGAGGACACAATTGTTTTAAAAGTCCCATGTATACCCCTGGATAGACATGACCACCACTGTCATTTTGTGTACTTCATAGGTTGTTTTTCTGGTGGCAAATATTTGTTTAGCTATGTAACTACCTATGTGCTCTGTAGTTAAAGAAACCATTATTTAATCTGAGGATCAACTATGGCACTGTTTGGATGTGGCAACTTTAAGAGACAATGAGGTAAAAAGAGCATCAGAGTCTGTAACCCTGAGGTCAGTTTACTGGAAAGCCATCTGTACCCCACAAGTTATAGCTCCTTGTTCTTCCATGTTCTATCACAAATGGAACCCACAGGTCCCTAACCTGATACTGAACTGATGCTAGCGGAGTACTCCTGACTTTTTCAACTTCCAGAAACAGGAGCTCTATAAATTACCCAGTCTCAGGCATTTTGTTACAGTAACAGAAAAAGTGCAATGCATGTATTGCAGGAAGAATTGTGAAAAGGTAATAATATCAATCATGGTGTTTAATCTTAACATATCTATACAGCTGGGGTTTTTTGTTTTGTTTTTGCAATGCTATCTTCTTCCTTCTAGGATTACTGGCAAGAGGTGCTTACCTGTGTGTACATAATGAATTTTGATATCTCATTTCTGAGTTAGTTTACTTCTCTTCCTCTTTTCTTTCTGTATTCTTACCTACCTTGTCTTTGTCATTTCAATGATAAATGAAAAGGGCTTCATTGCAGAAAGAAATCACAGGATATTCAAAAGAAATTCAGCCTTACCTTCCTAAGATTGGGTTAGGAAGTTCTGAAGACTGTAATGATTGCATGAATGTCTTACTTGTTTTTCTGTGTTTGGGTGTTTTACCTGCATGCATGTCTGTGCACCAAAGGCCAAAAGAGGAAATCAGATTCCCTGAAGCTGGAATTACAAAAAGGTTGTTATTCACCATATGGGTGCTGGGTCCTCTGGAATAGCAACCAGTGCTCTTAACCACTGAGTCATCTCTTTAGCCCTTGTTTTTTCTTTTTAAAGTTAGGTCTTCATTGTTCATCAAGCAATTTGTCTCCCAAGTAGTTCAGGAAAGTAATTCAATGCACAGTTAAATGGCAAACACACACACACACACACACACACACACACACACACACACACACACACACACACTGGAGACCACTGCGACAAAGGAGGCTTGGATTTTCAAAATTGAAGGATGCTCTCAGATGTCCATCTGGTTCAGCAGTAACCCTTGCATGTGTCTCTCTGAATTAGTGTCCCTTTCTTATCTCCATTGCTCTGAACCACAGATAAACATTGAACAACATAGAAATTCTCCAAAGCAAGTAACAGCCCTTAGAGCAAGGGAATATTTAATTTCAATCATGAGAAGCTTAACTAACATGTCTTGTAATCTAGAGAGGTGATTTGTTGTCTTTGATCTATCTGCAATTATACCTCACTCCTAGCCCCCCCCAAATTATTGTACTTTGCTGGGTCTCATGATTCTTTCAGATTGCCATCAAATCCTCTTCAGAAAAATGGTGACTAGACAGTTAATTAAAGGGAGAAAATCATGGGATGTCCTTTCAGGTGAAAATGCAAAATGGGAGTGGACAAGGTGAAATCCTGGGATAGCTTTCTATTTATTTCTGTGAATTTCTGGTCTGGATGCCTTACATGGATTCTTGTCTCACAAAGCTAATGGCCCTCAGTTTTCTACTGACAGGGTTACTGTGAGTTGTGTTGGCTCACAAGTGTGACTTACTCTGCACTTCTTCAATACTATGCATAGTATTTTTTACAGACTGTTATTAAATTTAAAGCTTTACCCTCAAAGCTGTCCATATATATGCTCTGGTCTTTCTTCTTTTCAATTGGGATTTTCTGTCCTTAAACTTTAGCTAAACTAATTTCTGAAAATGTTTTGTTTTTGTTACACATTTTGGCAAAATTACTTTGAAGATTTTCATGGAAGCCATTAACAACAGTCTTTCATTAGAACAATGTGACTCAACTTCCTGGCCTCCTGGAGTGTATAAAGTTCTTCCATTCAAATCTGTGATTCTATTATCATCATGGACATCACATATAATCAGCAGAAATGCAGATCTGGCTGAGGCACTTAGGGATTTTTTTCCTGGACACTGGGTGATTCTCCAGAACAGTTTCTCATGCCTCTCTGGGGCAATTCACACCTCTTCTTTCTTACACTTGTGGTTTGCTACTGTTTGCTGTTATCTCTGCCTTCCTGTTGGCCAATATGGTCTCAGTGAGGAAATGAAGTCAGCTAGATATTCCCATTGCATCCACTAAGAATGAATAGATAGAAGGGAGAGAATGAGCCCTGCTGAAAACAAATTCATGGAATACATTTCAGAGTATAATATTAAGAAAACTGTCTGGCAGAAGCATAGTGTAATTTTGATGCTAAAACTTTTAAGTTCTGCTTTCAGACTTCATAATGCCACTGGTTAATATATTTTTGAAGACCTCTGCCTTACTTTTTAAAAGTTGGACATTTATTAAAGACTTAATGTTGTATAGGATACTTAAGAAATCAAAAGGTATTGTAACAAAATTGTATACTCCCTAAATCTGAAGGAGAGAAAATGTTTTGAGAACACCTTCAAATTTATCTTTTGATTTTTTAAAAGTGTTTTGCTGTTCTCCAAACAAACAAATGTATGTGTAAGCACAATGCTCATAGTAAAAATAATTTCTCCCCAGTCTAATTGCCTGATTCAAAGGCAACATTTTTTCATCTTTATGATTTCATATTTCTATGCCATATATAATCTATACTTAGGCTTCTATGTTCTCATGGTGAAGTGTGGATCCTTCATCTAAGCATGCAAGTTGACTGACTCCCCACATGAAGACTGGCAGGTTTTGTTCCCTGAGAACATTTTGTTTTTTGTTTTTTTTGGTTTTTCGAGACAGGGTTTCTCTGTGTAGCTTTGCTCCTTTCCTGGAGCTCACTTGGTAGCCCAGGCTGGCCTCGAACTCACAGAGATCCGCCTGCCTCTGCCTCCCGAGCGCTGGGATTAAAGGCGTGCGCCACCAACGCCCGGCCCCTGAGAACATTTTGCCATTAGTATTTCTCCATGACTCACACATTAAATTTCATCCTGATCTTCCAATATTTATTCTTAATTTATACTATAACCATTTCAACATCATTGCTATTATGATGAGGTAGGCATCTCTTACCACTGCTTCCTATAAATAGTATACCGTGTTTCATTAATTAAACATCTTTGCTTGAATTGTACATTATTTACCTTTCCCACTCTCTATGCGCCAACCATTCAGGTTACTTTCGCTGTGAAGTCTATTTGAAAAGAAACACTCTTGAGTATTTTCTTTTCAAATTCTTGTGCTCTCTTGCAGTTCAATTTCCTGAGAAATACAATGCTCTTAAACTCCTGGAGAATTCCATTCAAAATTTAGGTTGACCAGTTACCTTTTGTGTCTACTGAACTTCTCACACCTCAAAGATCTTTTCCATGACACCTGTAGATTCCTTCTGCCATTGATCTCAGGTCTCAGGTGCCATAAATTGCTGTTTGGTTTCTTGATACTTTTAGAGAACATCTTCCCAAATAATTTCTTCAGAGGAAATATATAGCCAGTATATTTTGTGCATTAAATTCATCTTTATCTCCCTCATATGTTATTGTTCCTCTATTCCAACAAACAACTTTGGGTTGCAACTCAGTTTTCTTTGGGCTATTTCATCTTTCTTCTTTTTAAACATGTGATTCCCTTAAATATGACGCTATAGTTTGTCTAGAAACAGTGTCATTGTCATATTATGTTGTGCCTACTAATATGTATCTATCCAATGTGACTTCCATAAAGCTTATTTATTTAAATAAGTAGTAATTTTGACTAACATAGAATTAGATAAACACAATACAATTAAACAATTATTCTGAAGAAAACAAACAAACAAATAATGAAATAACTACAACAATATAACTCACTGAAACCAAATTTCTTAAATAAACAAAATTCAAACAGGCAGACTTTATCCTTTTGTTAAGGTCCTGAGGAACCACCAGGTTAAAATCAGTCTTGCCCTCTTTCTATGGTCCTGTGCTTGCTCTAAATCATTCAGTCATGTGAACAGAATGGCCAGCATCTGGGATCCCAGCACTTGGGTTGTAGAGGAAGGAGGCTCAGGAATTTATAGTTTTTCGAGACAGGGTTTCTCTGTGTAGTTTTGGTGCCTGTCCTGGATCTTGCTCTGTAGACCAGACTGGCCTCGAACTCACAGAGATCCGCCTGGCTCTGCCTCCCGAGTGCTGGGATTAAAGGTGTGCACCACTACCACCCAGCCTATATAATATTTTTTTAAGGAGGCCATGAATTTGAGATAGAGCAAAGGCATGTATAGGAGGGTTTGAAGGAGGAAAGGGAAGGGGGAAATTATGTTTTAATTTAGAAAAAAAGGTAAAATTATTAATATAATGAAAGAAATTGTAATTGTGGTATTTAACAAACATCTCTGCCAGGCAATTTTTCAGATTAAGACATTAATTTGTCTTAGAATAGTGCCTATCATACCAAAGCTCAAATTACTTGACTATTATTGTTAATTAGACAAAGTAAATCAAGGGACTAGATTTTCGAAGTTCATTGAGTTCAAACTGTACTTTTTTGGGGGTAGATGCCATGTGCTATGCTGCTCACATGTTGAAGACATGGTGTAGTTGATTGTACCCTCATCACAGACATGTACCAAAATGACCAAAGACAGTTCCTGCTACACTCACAGTCAATTTATGACATTTTACCCCAAAAAAGAAATGCTGTGCCTTTCTGCTCAGCTTCCCAGTGTGAGCTCTTAGCCTTATTTCGGTCTTCATGTGTTTGGTCACTGCTGGGCATTGCACATGCATGGGTTCATTGTAATATGTAGCCTTCTGTGACTGGCTTCTATCCCAGTATACTACTTGCAAGGTGCAGTCATATTGTAAGTTGCAGATGATTCACTCTACTTCTTCTAAATAGTATTCCACTGTGAAATTATACTAAATTTTGATTATCAATCAATGGACACTTTGGTAGTTTGTGCCTCTTGACTATTTAATCCAATGAACGTTCATCTATATGTTTTTGTGCAGATTCATGCCTTCATTTATTTTGAATGTGGTATTTGGAGTACTGTTGCTGGGTCATAATGTAACTCCATATTGAATCATTTAGTGAGATACCGGAATACTGTACATCCTGAGAGCCATATGAGAGCTTCTGAAGACCACAACGTAGCTCTTTGCCAACACTTAGTATTGTCTGCTGTTTCAGTTGAAGCCATGCTAGGCATATGCAGAATAATTTCATAGATTTTTTTTTATTTCCCTGATGAAAATTACAAGTGCTGCCGGGCGTTGGTGGTGCACGCCTTTAATCCCAGCACTCGGGGGGCAGAGCCAGGCGGATCTCTGTGAGTTCGAGGCCAGCCTGGGCTACCAAGTGAGCTCCAGGAAAGGCGCAAAGCTACACAGAGAAACCCTGTCTCGAAAAAACCAAAAAAAAAAAAAAAAAGAAAGAAAATTACAAGTGCTTCCTTTCAAATGCTTGTGGGACATTTACACATCTGTTTGAAGAAATGTGTCTTCATATTTCATACATGTTTGGTTGTTTGTATTATTGAGTTACAAGTCGTACTTATACATTGTAACTGCTGACTTGGATTTACAATAAATTGCAGAGATTTCTCCTGTTTCAGTTTTTAAAAAAATGCTTCCTTGATAAGCCTTTTAAGGATCAAATTTTCAGTTGTGAGAACCCATTTCCTTTTTTTTTAGTTGCTAGTGCTTTTTGGTGCTGTATCTAATAATCTGTAGAATTTAACTGTAAACTCCACAGTGGCGACTGTGAAGCCGTGGGAATAAATTAGTGCTTACCAACTTTAAAAAATTCAATTATTGGAGTTGGAGAGAGGACCTAGCAGTTAAGAGTGTTTATTGCTTTTATAGAAGATGTAAGTTCCATTCATCTCAGGCAGCTTCCAACTGCCTGTAATCCCAGCTCTTGGAAACATGGTACCCTCTTCAGGCCTCCATAAGTACTCATACAAATGTGGCACACATACATACACAGATACACACATACACATAGATAAAAATTTGTTTTTTTTCATTTAGTAGCCTATGCGATCTATATTATCTGGGTTCACATTTCTATATAAAATAGTATTAATACTTGTGCATGGTATTATTTACATAGAAAAGTTTTCTGTTGTATTATGAAAAATTTCTCAGAATAAGTAGGTTGCAGTGTAATTATGTTTAAAGCATATTTAACATGGCCATTTTATATCTGTATAGGCATTCTTTAGGCAACATTACTCAACATGTGGTAGTGGAAATAATTTCTTGTTTTATTCTCCATCTGTAACAACAGCTGTTCTTTGAACATATATTTTCCATGTTTTATAAAACTTCATCTTCTTCTTATGCCTAATAAATATTAAAAGAAAATCAGTCCCTGCAGCTTAGATTTTCCTTCAGGGTATTTCCATCTTTCTTTCATCTTCTTGAAGCTTCATCATCCTACCTGTCCTTATTTATCACCTATCAAGTGATCCTTATCCTGTCCGCCTCTGACATTCTCACTGAACTTTGCCTGGGAGACACTATTCAATCATGTTGTCATAAATGAAGTTGTATCTGTCATTTAAGGACAGGTGCCATAATAAAAAAAGTTGAAACAAAGGTGGAAAGGACCAGGGGACAGTCACAGAACACAGGAGCATGGAAACTACAACTTGGGGCTTTTTAAAGGAAGCAAAGAAGAACTAAGAGTTGATGAAGAGTGAGTACTCAGACATAGCGGACCATGGATGACACAGTGTCAATGTCAGAAGGAAGGATCTTCCTGATCAGAGGCAGTCAAGCTCAGGCCAAGAGGAACAAAACCCTGTCAGATAAATACCACTTAAAACATAGTGTGCTTCTTGCACCTATAAAACACCATGGCTCAATTCTATCTAATGGGAACATAAAAACGTGCATCACATTTATGAACATATCCCAAGGAAAGCTATGACTTGTAATTTCATAAAAATAAAAAGAACAATAGCAATGATCCAGAAAACTATATTCCTTAACACAGGGTAGGAAGAACCTTGTATGGGACAGTGAGTCAGGGACTAGATTCACAGCCACCATTGGAAGCCAGATCTGTTTATCACCTGCAGTCATATGATGTGACTAACGGAGTCACTCTCTGGGCTGTAGTTTGCACAGCTGTAAAGTCATGAAGGGGAATTAAGAAAACGGCCCAGCCAGTCAAGTGCTTGATTGTGAGAAGGATCTGAGCTTAATTCCCCATTTCCATGTGAGAAAGTCAGGCATGTTGTGCACACTTGTAATTAGAGTGCTGGGGAGACAGATATGAGCATATTCCTGAGGCTCACTGGACATCCACTCTAAACTAATGGGTGAGTTTCAAGCTAGTTGGAGACCCTGTGTCGAAAACAAGATGAAGAACATCTGAGAAATGCACTCAAGGTTGACCCTTATCCTTGGCATACGTGCACACATGTACACTCTACATAGTCATACACCAGCAGACAAATGAACACCCATTCCTGCATGTATCTACATACGTGTCCCTCAGATTTAGGAAATAGCTTTTCTTCCAGGATGAAAATATGAATGCATTAACATTCTTGCACAATTTTTCAAATGTGAATAAGAAAATGAAATGTGACATTCCCTGCTACGCAGGTGAAGGTCTAGTACACGTGTCAATGTGGCTCACCAGCCCAGTGTCAAAGCTCAGTCACACCGTAGATGATGTGGAAAAGGCAGTAATTGCTTATGTGCTAGCTAAGTGCGGCAACAGTGCTCTTAGATGGTGACCTTAAAACAGGACACAATTTTAAATTAGAAAAACTATAATTCAGGCCCAGAAGGTGTTAAAGTAAAGGAAGTTTGGAAACAGCCCACATCGGTGTTAGACCTTGGGCGTGTATGTCCATTACACATTTACAGAGATATAACAATTGCGGACTCATCAGAACAAGGCATGATTACATAGCTGCCTGGTTACATATGCAAAAATACTTCAAATTATCCATTGATCTGATGGAATAGTCAGTTGTCTTCTATTTTTATATTAAATACTGGAATTTACTCTTCCAATCAAATGTAATTTTTATTGTGAGTTCCAAAACCAGAAACTATAACCTCTGGAATAAAAATACATTTATTTTATATAACCAGTCAAGTATTTCTTACCTGTACCCTAAGTGTCCTGAGCATGCTTTTAGTCAAGGATATCTCATATTAAATGACTGTTGACAAATGTGAAGGTCAGGAGAGACTAATGGCACAGATCTGCAATCTTAGCTACTAGGAAGGCTGACACTGGAGGAAAATCTCAAGTTCAAATCCTGTCTGAGATGACACAGTGAATTCATTGTCAATCTGGGCAACACAGTGAGATGCTGAGTGAAATAAAAAATTTAACGCTGTGTTGGGGATGTAGCTCCATGGATGGGTGTCTGCTCATCATGCTGATGACTGTGTATTCAATCCTGAGTGCCACCATTAGAAATCAATATAGAAAATTCCTAAGTAAACCAAGAAGATGGAATGAGCAGCCACGGCAGGTTAGCCTGCACTAGATATGTTGAAGCAAATGGGGCATTTGTGAAAATGTTGGTAAATGAAGTCCAGATTTGCTGCTGTGTCTCTGATGTTCATTGTCTCATGCAGACACATGTATCATGGCTGTAGAATATGTTAACAAGGGGAGGAGATGGGGGAGGTAACTTTTAATGAAAGTATACCTAGTAAATACCATGGCTACAAGTATTATGTTCACTCAGGGTGTTGATTCATTGACTATGATGCAGTTGTATTAAGGGGAATGTGTTTTGGAGACAGTGCTCTGTCCTATGGGTACTTGTTCCCCACATTGGTTGCTATCATCGCCTTCTAAGTATCCTTTCCCTGGTGGGGGTGCGGGGCTTTAGAGAGTCTCACACTGGGTTTATAGACCTCACAGGGGTCACTTGTGTTTTTCTCTCTCCCATGAGTTCTTGGATTGCTGGCTCCAAATCTCTTTTATTGAAGTACAAGGCACATTTCATGGAATATATTATTCATGAAAACAATGTGTCCTCAGATTTCTTTTCTTATAGTTCTAGATAGTAAAACAGTTCGTTAATTATTAATAAGCACACTCGTGAATGATTAATAAAATTATTAATGATTAACCAAAGAAAAACTCTACCTCCAAAAATTTGAAAATGAAACAAAATTTACACAGTAATTTTTGGAAGGGTCATAGACATACTGACACCTCAGAGTTCCCATCTCAGCCTCTAAAAGTCAGGCTACATCTCAGTTCCTCAAAGTCAGCATTTTGGGGATATTAATAATGCAGAGAGGTTCTTAACATTTGGGCTTGATGCTTTGCTTCTTTCACTTATAACAGTGTGTGTTCCCTCCATGTTGTCTTGTATGTCAGTTGTTGTTGTTTTTGTTGTTCTTGACTTTATTTGTGAAAGTCCCACCATCTACTTACATACCTCAAGGAGATGGACTTTGGAAATTCAACTCCACAACTTTTTTTTTTTAAGCTGATTGGTGGTACTACAAATGACAGTATTCCATTTATTTTTATGACAAAGAAATATTCCATTGTGCACATGTGCCACGTTTTCTTTATTTATTCCTACATCCTTGATAACTCAGCTGATTCTACATCTTGGCTATAGTGAAGGGTAATTATTTCCTTGAATAACACTAACAGTTTTTCTTAATTCTTTGAATTTATTAAAATAGATGACATGCTTTTTTAAAATTCCTTTGGGAATTATTAGTTTCAAGAATGTGGCTCCAGTTTTTTTCCAACAAAATTGTGGACATGACTCCAAAAAGAAAAGAGGAATAGAAAATACAGTGATAGGAAAATGAATTAAATTCAGATGCTAATATTTTAAAATTTTATTCTCCAATAGCTTTCAATGAGAAATTTGTAATTGAGATAATTCTGACAATTAAGGAGTATTTGTGAAAACATAGCACTAAAATCCTTTGATAGAAATTTAAAAATATCCTTATTTGATGCTACATATACATGGAATTTTTTTGAAATATCTGAACTTTGCATTATGTTTATAAATATAGAAAGGCAACTGTGAATGCTGAACATGACTCTTTAAAAATAGACAAGAGGAAGCCTACTGGGGCATAGGCTCCCATGCTGAAATTTTTGTATAGTAATTTCCCTGTGTAGTTTGTAAGTACTGTTTTTGTTCATGTATATTATCTGTAGTCACAGTTGCTTGAAAAAATTTAATCACTGTTTGTGGTAGTTTAAATGTAATTGGCCCCTATAAACTTATCGGGAGTGGTACTATTAAGAGGCCTGTCTCTGTTGGCCTTGTTGGAGGAAGCCTGTCACTGTGGAGGTGGACTTTGAGGTGTCAGATATGCTCAAGCCACACACAGTGACACAGACCACTTCCTGTTGCCTGTGGGTCAAGATGTAAGAACTCTCAGCTCCTTCTCTAGTGCCATGTCTGCCTGCATGATGCCTCGATGCCTACCGTGATGATAGTGGACTAAATCTTTAAAATGTAAGCCACCCCACTTAAATGTTCTCTTTTATAAGAGTTGCTGTGGTCATGGTGTCTCTTCACAGCAATAGAAACCCTAACACACTGCTAAATAGTTGATCTAAGTCAGAGGCTGTGTAGAAATAAATTCTAGTCTTTGTAACCATATCTGCTTCAATCATATCCTGCCATTTTGCTAATGAACTAATTGTCAAAATTATTCTGATGTATCAAACTCCAAAAGTGATAATTCTTTAATGACACTTAACAAATATCATTTTCTTTCTCTTATTCTTTATTGCATTACCTTTCCATTTGTCTACTTACGTGCTGCAATGAGAGGTAACTGTATCCTAGTCCTTCACATATCCAAGAAGAAACTTCCACACAGTGCTGCTGTGCTCTGAAGTTTTCATCCTGTTTGTCAGATTTTTATATATTAAATAAAAAATATTTATATATTAGTCTTTTCATAACAAACGGAAGAGATCCAGTTTTCCTGACCAACTTTTTTTTCCTTTCTTCCTTCTTCCTTCTTCCTTCTTCCTTCTTTCTTCCTTTCTTCCTTCCTTTCTTCCTTTCTTCCTTTCTTCCTTCCTTCCTTCCTTCCTTCCTTTTTCGAGACAGTGTTTCTCTGTGTAGCTTTGGTGCCTGTCCTGGATCTCAGTCTGAAGACCAGGCTGGCCTCAAATTCACAGAGATCCACCTGGCTCTGCCTCCCAAGTGCTGGGATTAAAGGCGTACCCCACCACTGCCTGGCTGCCGACCAACTTTCAAATCTGAAGATTATCCACTCAGTGTGTGTGTGTGTGGGGGGTCTTTTTAGCTCTAAATACAATTTTTGTTTGAATTTTTTTCATATAGTATATATTTTGATAATATATCCCCCTCTCCTCCAAGATCCTCCAAACCTCCCTACCCACTCAGTTTTGTGTTCTCTCTCTCTCTGCCTTCTCTGTTTCTCTTTTTCTCTTTCTATCCTTCCCTTCTTCCCTCCCTCCCTCTCCTCTCAGTATGGCAGTATAGGAGGAATAGCACAATATCAGGGATTGTGTGACATAGAAATAATGGATGCTTACTTCTTCAAGTTCCAGAGGATAAGAAGCCCATAGTCCAGATGTTACCAGAGCTGATGGTAAATACCTGCTTCCTACGTTGCTGGTGAGCTCCAAGTCCCATGATGTGGGAGGGCCAGGCGGCTGTAAGGGTCTTTTCTGTAACAACACTAATCTCAGTCATGAGGCTCTGTCCTTGTCCTTCTCTCACGACTGAAGACTCCTCTCCAGATAGCATCAAATGAAGAACTCCATAACACACATGCACACACACACACACACACACACGCACACACACACACACACACACACACACACACACACACACACAGCATG
>CABHPH010139605.1:0-61157 GCA_902168325.1 Peromyscus nudipes
AAAAAAACGAGTCTGTTACTTTATCACTGTGTGTGCGTACACACTGCAGACACGCACATGTGTTTGTCTGCCGCTGTGGACTTTGAGTGTGGCGAGTGCGATTCCTGGAAAGAAGTCGAAACTTAAATTGAAGTTTCTGCAAGAGTGATTAACTGATTAGAACTTGAGTGATTGGGGAGAAATTATAATGTTGGAAGCCCAGAGCCAAATTATAATTTATCTTGAGCTGCCTTTAGCCCCTTTAATTAATAGCCTTTCCTGGCCCACCTGTGTGCCTGACTAGCCAGCATCCTGGTGAATATCAGATGAAACCTTTGGAATGTATTAACCTAGCAGGGCACTAGCTTCCTCCAGCCCAGAAGCTAAGAATTTTATCAGGTCACATCTGGGGTCTATAGCCGAGATCTTCCACCTGATGTTTTCACCAGTGTATTTGAAATGTCTTAATTTATAGATTTTTCTATCTTGGTATTGTAAAATTTCAGCTTACTCATATTCAGTTCTCCTTTGAGGTGAGAGCAGCTTCTTGTGTCAACAATACATTCCCCCCTCTCCATCTTGTTAGTGTTTTTATTTATTGACTGACTGTTTGACGGCATTTCATAGAAGCTGGAGCTCTTGGAGTAGGCTACACTGGGCTAGCTAAGGAGCCCCGAGGATTTGCCTGTCTGCCTTCCCAGCTCTGGGATTGCACACGTGGGCTGTGGGGTTCTCTGTGTTTTGTGGATGATGGAGATCTAATTCAGGTCCTCACACTTTGGGGAAAGAAGTGGGGGACCATACCAACTAAGTCATCTACCCTTTACAAGTTCTTGGGTTTGCAGTAGGAACACGTTAGCAAATAATAAAACAGGAGTGCCTTAGTGAATTTCACTAGCCACCATTTTCTTAGTGGCTTCAGAGAGGTATAATTTGCCAATCTACTTTGATATAAACTATTGGATTCCATCGGACATAATAAATGTAACTGAGGTGTTCTCAATGAGAATGACCCTCATAGACTCATGTTTGAACATGTAGTCCCTATTTGGTGGAACTGTTTGGGAAGGATCATGATGTGTGGACTTGGAGAAGGTGTGTCACTGGGGGTGGGGTGAGGTTTCTGAAGCCCACAACATTCTCAGTTTGTTCTCTGCTTCTTGCTCATGGATCAAGATATTAGTTCTCGGCTACAACACTAGTGTAGACGAATTTCTAAACAGTCTTATTAAATAAACACAGAGCCAAATACAGACATGAAAGCCGTAGAAATCAGTATGATAGCCACCAACTAACCTTAGCTCACCTTGTCGAAGTAGCTTCCTAAGAGAAAGAGCCTCTTCATGTCTAACCTGTGCCTTTATTGCCTTACTGTTCTGCCTTCTCATTGGCTCTTAACCCAGCCACCTCACTTCCTTGTCACTACCTGTCTATACAGACCTCCAGGTCTCTATGGTTGGTACTGGGATTAAAGGTGTGTGTCACCATGCTTGGCTGTGTCCTTGAACACACAGAGACTCTGCCTGCCATGTGATCGGATTAAGGGCGTGTGCCACCACCGCCTGACTTCTGTTTATGGCTTGCTATGACCTCTCATCTCCAGGCAAACTTTATTTATTAACGTACAAATGAAATATCACCACATTTCAGCACAAATAAAATATCACCACACACTAGCGTGATGCCTGCCTGCTGCCATGCTCCCCCCATGATGGTCATGGACTCTAACCCTCGAACCACGAGCTCCAAATTAAATACTTCCTTTTATAAGTTGCCTTGGTCATATTTTTTTTCTAAATCACAGCAATAGAAAAGTAACAAAGATAGAAACCAAGACAAAAATTATTCAATTCCTGTTGCAAAGTAGATCGATTGCTTTCTAAAAATAGCTAGGTAAGAAGAAATAGAGGTTAATTGTACAATAATGGTGTAATCCCACCAAGGAAGCCAGTCTTCACTGTAATTCTGCAAATCCCTGTTGCTCTCACTAGGCAGAGGACTGTTAAGATCCAGTCTGCAAGTCCATGGATGGATGGACGGATGTGCCTTGCTAACGGAGCTTTTGATTCTTACGGTTTGGTTTTCCAGGTTGACCGATGAATGAAATTGTCATGTGTCGAAGGGAAGAAGACTCTTATCTCTAAGATAATTGAGGCCTTTGGGAAATACAAAAGAAGAGCTGGAGAGCAAAGACTCAAGCTGAAGTGAGCAGCACTCCAGCTGCATGGTCAAGCACATTTGCACAACCTGCAGGAAGCATTTCCTGGGAAGGCAGCAGCTCTCCCTCGGTCCATCATCAGAGGTATGGATGTTGTTTATGTGCTGTGTCACAGACTTAAAGCTCCCGCCTATGTGTCTCCCTGTTATTACTGTGGTGGCTTCTCTCATTTCCTCCGTCTTCTTCCACAAAATCAGTGATGCTACCCTCTGACTTTTCCTACAACCATCCATCTAAGTGGACTCTACTTTTTTGCCTCTCAGAACTCTCTCAGAACTGGACTTTTAGTCCCAATAAGAGGTCTTCAAAGGACAAAGTTGCTGTACCCAGTTGAGTGAGTTTTCCTTTTTCCTAACTACTTGTGGGCATTTTATTGTTTGTGGTGTGCAAACTGCTACAGCCCATGTCTGGCCACTTCTCAGTTCTCAAAAGGTTTACTAGTGAGTCGTCAGATCGTTTGTTCTGCCACTCAGTATAATAGAAGAAAGTTTAAACTTTTAGAAGGAGTCTGAGAAAGACTTATAAGGCCACCAGTGAGAACATGAACCCAGATACCAACAGAAGCCATGTGTCGTTATCAGTAGGAAAACTGGCTATTTCTAACAGAGCAGGAAATGGTAAAGACTGGAAGGACTGAAGGGATGTGCCACAGTCGCAGAAGGAAGTCACTCTTCGTTGTGAGGCAGCTATAAGATGAAGGCAGTGGTTTGCCAGCGTTTCAAGTCTTTATCTGGAGAATTCAGAAACACAGATGTTTATCATTTGCTAACCTACAAACGTTAATATTTAATTCAACTTATTTTGTATCAAATTAAATGTATGCACAGGTAAGATTTGGCCGGTAGGTTACAAATATTCAACTTCTCGGCTAAATGAATATCTAAGACCAGGGGATGGAAAAAGAGACAAGGTCTTTAAATGTAGCTTCCTCTAAGAGACAGAGAAGGAAAACTTGAGGAAGGTAAAGATCTCAAGTTCTTCCATGGGATTTAAATTGAATCCCAGTTCATATTCTACCAAATACTTAATTATTTTCAATTATTCTTTGTTTTGAATTGGTGGTAGTGGCAGCAGCCGCGGTATGTGTATGTGTTAACAGGTGGTGGATGTGTGTGTGTATAGTAACAAGCCTCCATGCTGAAACTAGACCCCGAGAAGACCAGAAATTAAATGAGATATGCCACTCTAACATATAATTTTGCCCCAAACACTCTGGATGAAATAAAGATACAGAATGAGTCCATTTAGGGATTTGAAAGCTTATTTCAGCGAGTTTTGCTAGCTAAAATGACACATTTTACACTTTGCTTTCCTATAGCATGACTTGAACATGCACTTTTCTAAATTATAAATCATGCATATCAAGATTATATAGATGAGCACTCATTGAGACCTCCTGCATATAATGGTTAACTAACAGTATTTTCATACATTATCCATTACTCACTGTCAAAATGTAAGAAAAATATAATCAATTCAAAACAAGTTAATTATCAACAAAATATTATCATCAGGTGAAATCCAACAATTTGTAAAGAGAGTTATGCATCATAACCAATTGGACTTCTAGCTGGGTATGATGGTATACACCTATAGTCCCAGTGCCCAGGAGGCTGAAGCAGGAGGATTATGAGTTTGAGACCAGCCTGGCTACATAGTAAGACCCTGTCTCAAGAGGACACGACAAAGAGATTGCTTCCTCAATTCCTGACATTCAGTCTAGGAATCTAAGATTGGTTTCACATCTGAAAATCAATATTCTATGCCATATGAATATCATAAAACTAAAAATACCATAGACATCTTAATAGATACACACAAAATTCTTGGCAAAACCTAGCATACTTTCATGATGTAAACCATTCAGCAAACTAGGAATAGAAGAGAATTTCCTCAACCTAATAAAAGTCCTTATGAAAACCTACAACTAATGTAATACTTAATGGTTAAAAGATTGAATATTTTTACTCCAAGAATAGAACAAGATGAAATGCCTACTCTTGCAGCTTCTAATCAGTATCATGTTAGAAGTTTAACCAGAGCAATTAAACAAAGAAAAAGGCATCCAGATTGAAGACATAAATCTGTGCAGATGCCTTGATACTGTATATGGAAAAATCCTAAGCAACCTACTGAAAGTAATAAATGAGTTGAGCAATGTTACAAAATCAATATGTAACAATCAAGTGTTTTTCAGTTCATTGGTAATGGAAAATCCAAAAATAAAGTAGTAAAAATTTCATTTACTCTAGTAAAAATACATTTATGAGTACATTTAATGAAAGAAATATAGAATGTGCATACTAAAAGCCATAAAGCTGTTTAAAAATTAAAGAAAACATAAATAAATAGAAATAAATCCAATGTCTGTGGATCAGAAGATGTTATATTGTTAAATCTGCTACTTCTTTCAAAATCGATCTGTTAATTCAGTGCTACCCGCATTAAAATCCCATCTGCCTTATTTTGCTGGTCCTGAGATGCACATTAAAAGCCAGAGATTCAAAATATACATCCTTCTTGGGGAAGACAAAAAAAGTTGCAAGACTCACAATTTTCCATTTCAAAACAGTAATGCTGTGTTCGCCAAAGTGGTGTCTACAGTCATAATGGTGAGGGTTAGGGTAGCCTGGTGACTCCTCATAGCCCAAGTTCCCATGAGGCTGAGATGCCTGCTGTGAAGACCCAGGATGGCAGGATGCAGTTCCTGCTGGAGTCCAGCCCTGCCGAGTCTGACAAAAAGATGCTAGCCAGGGTTAGAGGCCAGCCCACCCTCTTAGGACTCTAGTCTCAGAAAAATACAGCAGAAGAGTGACAGACAGGTTTTGGAGAGGGAGCTTTGGTTTTGTGCTTTCTTGACTGAGGGAACAAGCAATGGTGTTGGTTCCAGAAGTCTCTAGAAGCCACCAAGCTCTCTGGACTAATGCTCACCATAGGAAAGTGAAAGTTACTTTTTTTTTTTTTTTTTACAGGTAGCCAATGTTTTTTAAATAATATGAAATGAAAAAGAATCAAAAGGAAAAATAGACAAACTGAATTTTAGCTAAATAAAACAACTTATTTCAAAGGATATTAGTTAAATGTGAAAAAGACAATCCCCAGAATAATCGAAAATATAGTATTGGGAAATTACATACCTAATAAGAAACATTTCAAAAATGCATTAGAAATTTCTGGCACTCAATAATGAAGATAAAGCAGTTTTAAAAATAAGCAAAAGTTCTATATAGACATCTTAGAGAAGACGTACAAATGGACGGTAGTCCTGTTAGCAGGTGGCTCAACAACATTAGTCATCAGGGAAATGTAAATCCAGACCATCACAAGTTTCACTTCCCATGTTCTGGTAGGGCTACAGTTTCCGAACAGCATATACTAGCAAGTGTTGACAGTGATGTGGGAAAATCAGGAGGCTCCTGCATTGCTACTAAGAATGATGCAACTGCTTTTGATGAACATTTGGTAGTTTTTCAAAATAGTAAACAGCTTTTCCATGTGTAGTAAGGACAGACACCAGACAGCGGCAACTCAAGGACAGAAAGATTGACTGTGGCTCACAGTTTGAGGGATACGGTTCCTCCAGGCCTAGAAGCAGGAGTATGATCCAGCTGGTTACCCTGCATCCACAGTCAAGAAGAAATGCACAGGAGGAGGGGCCAGCCTGTAAAACCCCAGGGCCCTCCTGGAATAACCCACTTCTTCCACCAAGGCTCCACCTCCTAAAGCTTCCACAACCTTTCAAAACAGTACCAGCAGTCGGGAACCCAGTGTTCCAACACAGGAACAAATGCAGATGTCCCACGTTCAAACAGGAGCATTGTAGCCCTGGTCCCCAGTGGTGTACAGCTCTCTGATAATATAGAATGCATTCATTACAACTTCAAAAGTCTGCATGGTGAACAAGCTCAGCTCTGTCCAAAAGACCAGAGTCTCTCCTGAGACTCAAGGCAGTCTCAGTGCTCCCTATTTTAAGGGCGACACACCCCAATATGCATTGGCACAACATAAACATTCTCGTTCTGAGAGGGAGCAATAGAAGCATAGCAGAGAAATACAGATCAAAGCAAGACTGGCACCTAACAGGCAAGTGTCACACTCTTCAGTTCCATTTCTGACATCTGCGGCTTGTAATGGGATCATCTGGGCCCCAGCGAGCAGCCTTGTGAAATCCCGCCCTCCAGCTCTGCCACCCACAGTCTATGTAAGCTCTCTTAGTCTAGCTCCATACCGTGCATGCAGCTTTCCTCAACAGACATTCATGTTCCTGGTGTTGCAAATATCCTGGGGTCTACAACCTGCGTAGGCTTCATCTTCCGGACTTTATGCAGTGTGCTCTTAGGGTCTCCTTGCAGGGAATCCACCTCGACACATATTGCATGCCCTCGTTGGCTTTCTGGAACCTTTGTGCAGATCCTTTACCCTCTCACTCTTGGATCATTCTTGTCTGCAAAACATGGCCAACACTGCTGGGTTCTGCCAGCTGGAAATGTTGTCTGACTTCCTTGAACCACAGCTCCATCGGCCTCTCTGTGCCTTCTAGGATGACCTGGGAAAACATGTCTCTGGGGAGTTATTGTCGAGCAAGGAACCCCTTCAGCAGCATCCTCAGTTTAGTGTCTCCTTTCAAATGAACTTGTGTTTTCCCAAACTGGAGCCTTAGATAGGTGGAGCCTGCTGTAGAGACCCACAGAGGTTTCCTAGTGAGAACTTACTCAGGGTCTGAGAATCTGAGCTTGCTTTACCCAGCGGGGCTGCATAAGGGGCTGATTGGACCACAGGTGTGGTTACCAGGTGTTTGGAAGGGTCTGCACTTGGCTGTGCGGTGTGCTTTGATCTAGCAAGGGGGAGGTCTTTTGCCCTGACCTTTGGCATTGTTATAAAAAGCCCTTTTGAAGAGACAGAAGGGGCCAGTGGATTTTGATCCAGGCCCTCCCAAACCTGTCCTGTGCTTCTGTCTGTTTCCTCTCTGCTATCTTTCTATCTAAAAGTTTCTTATTCTTCTCTCCTCAATGGAACCCTTTAAAGGGTGGGAGCTGGCACCACAGATGTTACCCTGAACAGGGACTTGGATTCAAGGACCCCCACAGCATCTTTCTCACTGTCGTAGTGCAGAGCGGAGGGGTTCTGTCTAATACTGCCAGTCTCCTTAACAATTAGAGATGCTTTTGACCCCACGTTGTCTGTGATCTTAAACTAGCCATGCTCCTGTCTTCATCACGCTGCAGTTTCATGTCTGTTCTCACTGTAAGCCTGCATAAGAGCTGTGATTAGTAACCATGACACCACCTGAATGCTGTCCTGTTCTGAAACTTTCTCTACCAAAACATTAGTACATTACTTTACAAATTGTGTGCGCGCATGCGTGATGTATATAGGCACAGTGCACATGTGCCATGTTGACGTGTGACGGCTTCTAGGAGTTGTTTTCTTCATACATCATAGGGATCGAACTCATGTTGCCAACTTTGTACAACAAGTGCTTTGACTCACAGAGCCATCTTTACATGCCTAGTCCATCACTTTGCAGGTGAGCTTCACTCGGTTCTAGGGACACAGGCAGAATGTAGCTGTGTCTGTGGCCAAAGGCTAACACAAATGCCTTGTAGCCCACGTCCTAATACAGTTCTTGTGTAAGTTTTAAATTGAGTTGTCTGTTCTCTTGTTTCAGTTGAAGAGTTCTTAATCCTTTTGGATGCCAGTCGTTGAGCTGAAAGTATCCTGCAGAAACTTTTCTCCCACTTGCAACTTCTTTAACCCCATTAGCATCTTTTGCAGAGTAGAAAGTTCTAACCCAACTCCCAGTCCGTTTTTTTTTCTTCCATGCATCATCTTTGGGTATTGTACCGAAAGGGCATCGCCAAGCCAAAGGTTTTATAGATTTGTTTTTTCCTAGTATCTTCCAAGAATTTTATAATTTTGCATTTCAGATTTAAGCCTATGATAAATTCTGAGTTCATGTTTCTGAAATGTATATGTCCCATGTCGACATTTGCTCACGTGACTGCACAGCTAGCTAGTCTAGATGCTCAACCATGTGTGAAAAAGGTGGATTTTGTTCCCTTGTACTGTCCTGTGCCTTTACCAAAGATCATTCACTACATTGGTGTGGGCCTGTATCTGTTTTGTTCCATTGACCTAGTCAGTAGTCTTGTAACAATGTTTTTATTTCTGCTAATTTGAGTTGGTTATTTATTCCTTGCAGCTGAAATAAATCACTCACTTATTTGAACACTGAAAAATCTCATTATATAAATTTAATTAATGAGGAAATGTAGACTTAGCAAGGTTAAATCACATGTTCAAGATCATCTTACTAATAACTAACAGAGCCAGTATTTGAACCCCAATCTGCTTGCATGTCTACATGTTACTGACTATGAAAGATAAAAAAATGACCTTGTTCTTTCTTACCTGGACTGGCAGTATTGTTGAAATAGTCTCCTAATGATTGCCTTTCGTCATACTGCAGCTCCTTCTAAATGAGATCTATCTCCGTAGCCAGCATTTAAAGCCCAGCTTGCCTTGTCAGCTTTTTCCCGTGCTCTACTGTATGCTCAGTGGGACTGCTCTCTAGTCTTCCATTACACGCCATTTTATACAATCAGTATTGGAGCCTGAAGTCGTCCTCCAACCTGGGGCGTCTTTAGGTATTGAAATTCCACTTGTTGGTCTTCTCAATTGCCCTGTTTTTCTTGAACTTTTCTCCATTGTGTGCCCCCATTATATCCTAAAACTGGAATGAAGCAGTCTTTCCTTAAAATAACAACAAAACAAGAAGCCCTGGCGTTCTTTAGGGGTGTATCCTGTGCTTTCTGCTTTGGTTCTATGTATTTGTTTATCCAGACTCTCCTCTCCTCAATAGATACACCACATGGGACCTGGCTTTTATTTAAAAAAAAAAATGTTGATCATATAATATTTACACCCAAAATTTTGCTGAGTGTTGGAGTTTGAAAGACATAGCCACTGCCTTACTAATAGCTTACAAGCTAGTGGGTGAGACAGGAGAGCAATTTCTTTCCTGGAGTTCCTCCTGTGCTGTGAGCCAGAACAGAGAGCACAGAATACTTCGTGCTGTTTGGATGTCGAAAGGGAAGAGTACAGGGTAGCCAACCTGATCAGCAGTATGTGCACTAGCAGGAAGGTCTAAGGAAGTGTCACAGGTTAGACTTCCAAAGTTCACAGTACTTCAGTGTTGGGTTCTGAAGACATTTTAAAGGATGCAACTGGAGAGGTAGGATGTAGCTGTATCTTTGAGAAAGTTTTGCTAGCAGAGGAGTTTGTTGATCTTAAACAAGTAAATTTCATAATGTCCACAATAATTTCATAATTGCCAGAAG
The DNA here is from genome assembly GCA_902168325.1 of Peromyscus nudipes. Lineage (NCBI taxonomy): Eukaryota > Metazoa > Chordata > Mammalia > Rodentia > Cricetidae > Peromyscus > Peromyscus nudipes. Next base: position 9,538 of record CABHPH010139605.1, read on the forward strand.
TCCTGATAGGGCAGAATTCCCAGTGCAGCAGTGGCTTTGCTGGACACTGGGAGTGGCCTCGACCAATCGTAATGTGAGTGCATCAGTCGTGACTGCGACACTCACTAGGCCAGGTCTATGGAGATCTTAAGCGTTAAAATGATTAAGCCTATTGTATCACCCTTCTCTGCTTCCCAGTGATTCTCTGGGTTTGCCTATCTTCTTTCAATAAACTTCTTTTCTGTGCACTCAGCCAGAAGAGTTTGCATTGCAGATCTTAAGCAAGTAAATTTCATAATGTCTTGCTTACATGGCTCCCACAGCTCAAGGACAATGAATTAGAATGAACTGTGGTTGACATCAGAAAGGGAGACCAGCTGGCAGCATGTAAAGGTGGTTTCGGTAAGTGCTATTAGGGTCTGAATAAGCTTGAAAGATGTTTAGGAGATCCAGTGTCTAAGACACTGTTCTGTTCATTATGAAAAAGATGAATCATGAGTGGTACATGGGTTTGTGTTATTGTCAAAGACACTGCTTTAGTAAAGAAACCAGGAGGGGAAGGAGATAGATTACAAGTCAGTTAGTTCCTTTTAGGAATTTCAAATAAGATTGTCAAACACAAAGGTAGAATAGTGTTGTTTGTGAGGGGGTGCAGTAAAGAAAGTGCTGACGTCCATGCCCCATTGTTAGGGGGCAAGGATTTTAGTGTTCATAAGAGAGAGAATATGCCCAGAGCAGAGAAAAAAGAAAAGCAGACTGGACGTGGTCAGGGCTAGGGAAGCCAGAGAGTGGGAGAGAGTAGTGGAGATAGAGAGAGAATAGAGCATTCCAGGCGAGCAGGGAATGGAGGAGTGGGGAATAACAAGAAAGAGGGAGTAGATGAGCAAACCATGCAGGTTCTAAGGAAGACGTAGCTGGTGGGAGGGAAGGGCAGGAGGCTAGTATGCACTTTGAAATGTGTAACAGGTGCTTGAGGCCTGCCTGACTGATACACCTATAGGACTTTGATATGTCCCTTCACCCAAGGGTAAGGGAAAAGACTCCTTTGGGGAGAGGGGAACCAGTTTCCCAAGTTCCTGAGGAATGCTGGCTTTTATCTACCTGCTAGAGATCGTTCTGTCGTCTAGCTTGAGCTCACTTTTACATGTAGGGACTGCCTGTAAGAGCGAACAGGCCTGCCAGCTCTTTCTATTAACCGTGAGGCTCAGCGCCTCTCAGACTGCCACGTTGACGTCACTTGTTCCATCTGTCCCTTTTGTCTTCTTTTTGAGTTTTTTCTTCTTCCATTTTTTGGAATTTTAAAGCAGCACTAGGCATCATATCTTACATCCTTCATGTACTTCCAAGTCAGTTCCGTTAACACCATCTGTATTTGCTTGCTCCCATGGAAGGTCATTTAATCTGTTCTGTATTCTTCCACATGTGAACTGTAAGAACATTTTATACGTCCCCTTACATTCGTATGACCCAGTGAAACATAGACCAACTTACAGGTGGTGAGTCGACTGGGCCATAGGGCGTATGGTGAAGCATCCTTTGGAACGTGTCTGTGAGGTTGTTTCTGGATAAGATTGTCATTTGTATTGAGAGGAACAGATTGCTCTTCCCACTGTAGGTGGGTTTCATCCAGTCTTTTGAAGTGCTAAGTAGAAAAAGCCAGGAAAGGAGAATGTGTTCTCTCTACCTGTGTTTGAACTAGCACACTGGTCTCACGCCTTCAGACCTGGAGTTAGTTGTCCTGACTTTCAGGCCTTCAGGCATGACTGGGACTGCCAGATCTTTTTTATCTTACACATGGCCAAACACCGAGCTTGAGATGTCTTGGCTTCCATGATTGTGTGAGCCAATTATTTATAATTTCAGCCCCCTCTTTCTCCTCTCCATATGTATGTATATATGTATATATTTTCATATGTACACATACATGTATATCCTATTAGTTTCTTTGGGAAATCCTAATATAAATGGCTATTGTTTTTATTAGTTCAGTAAATATGACTATAGTATGCCATATAATTATTTCTGCTTTCTTTTCATATAGCTTCTTATATATATGCAATGTAATTTTTAAATTTATATTACACTAAATTCTGCTATTTGTACAATTTTCTTACCTAATCAGAAGTTTATATTTGTAAAAATAAATCACAATAACACCAGTAATGTTCCTTACTTACCATATGGAGAAATTCTGAGTATTAAATGTTTGTCTATAAGTGCCCTTCTTGGCAGAGTGCAGCAGGCCTATAATCCTAGCCCTCAGGAGCTGGAGGCAGGGTGATTGAGTTCAAGTCCAGCCTGGGCTACATAGTGAGTTTAAGGTAATCCTTGGAAATACAAGGAAATCTTTTCGTTCCCCGCCCCTCCGCAAAACAAAGCGAAACATTTCCAACAGGTTTTTTTCAACACCAGATTTATGAATTCATTATGTAATTTGATGATAACATAAAGCATATCTTCAAGATTTCAAATTCTCTGTAGCTGGGAATGCACCTAGACGGCCACCTCCTGTATAAATCACTAGGACCCATCTTCCTTCTTACCAACAGCTGTCTTGCCAAGAGAACCTCTGCTGCCAAAGGAAATCCAGGAGCTTCTTTTGCATGCTGCCAGGAGAGAAGAGAAACCAACGCACTCTGATGTTAAGATTGAGAAATGTGCTTCTCAATGGAACTTGCAATTTTCTGGAAACTGTGTTAAAAGATATGCATCTTAGGCACATCATGTAGTAAGTGACTTCCTTCCTGTTCTCAGATTGTTTATGGTACTTCAATTACAACCTCCTCCTCCTCCTCCTCCTCCATCACCTCCTTCTCCACCTCCTCCTCCACCTCTGACTCCTCTTCCCCCTTTGGTGCTGCTGCTGCTGGTGGTGGTACTGGGACTGGAATTAGACACAAGGTTTGTGTTTTCTAGGCAAGTTACCAGTGAGTTACATCTGCAGCCTACAAACTTCCAACATTTTTTGAGGACTAAATTGAGGACTTCTTACATCTACTGATGCACCAACCAATGTGGAGCAGTCACTGAGAAGAAGGACCATTTTTACTGCTGACATTGGTTAGTGTTGATTGTAATGAGTCTTTCTCTGTCCCACCAGCCAGCTCCCAAATAATGACACAGAGACTTCTCTTAATTATAAAAGCTCAGCCTATAGCTTAGGCTTGTTCCTAACTAGTTCTTATAACTTAAATTACCCTGTTTCTATTAAGCTATGTTTTGCCTTGTGGCTTTTTGCCTTTCTTTCATTCTATATGTCCGGCTCCCTCTGTGTCTTGTTGGTGTCTCACTCGCCTAGCATCCTCCCCAGTTCTTCTCTTCTCTTCCACCCCCCAAGAACCACTTATCTTTCCTGCTTAGCTATTGGCCATTCAGCTTTTTACTACACCAGTCACAGCAACACATCTTCACACAGTGTACAAACATCCCCCGGTTGATGCATCATGGCAAGATTCTGAAGAGCAGACCTGTTTAGCTGACTTTATAACTGCATTTAAATTTTCTCACAGATAACACACGTCTAGTTTCATCTTCCAGAGCTGATGCATCCACACCGCTCTCCAGTGCACTATTTGGAATCCTGATGCTTCTGCATGAATTGGAGATGGGGAAATAGAACTTAGAGTTCTTGCAAAACTAACAATATTAGGAAAGGAAATGGCCTGGATGTGAATCTTGTCCTCTGTTTTACCAACAAAATGACCTGGGACTTAGTTTTCTCATGATTAAAATCGTTGCAGTATCTGTTTTGTGACTATGGAAAACTGTAAAGCAATAATGTTTAATATATACTCTTAAGGAAAAATAATTCTTGTCATGAACATCTTAACTTTTTCTAGTAGCTAAGGTTTTAAATATGTGTTTTTCTTTGTTTAGGAATTTTTTTTTAACCATACATAATGTGATGGTTAATTGTCAACTTGATAGAATCTAACACAGCAGGGTGGGAAGTTGGGGTGGGGGGAGCCTTGGAGTGGTGGCGGTCATATTGACTTTGTTGAGGTGAAAAGCCCCGCCCACTGTGGGTGGTACCATTTCCTGGCTTGGTCCCTGGACTGTGTGGAGGAAGGCATTTGTGACTCCATCTTTGCTGAGTGTGGAGCAGCTGCCTCAGCCTCCGCACCATGGAGGACTGTACCTCGAACTGTGACCAGTACTAAATACTGTCGTCCAGAAACTGCTTTCGTCAAGGGGTTTAATCCCAGCATCGGAAAAATGACGTAAGAGACACACTATGTGTTGCTTCCTCAAGGAGAACCCTAAAAATACTTTCAGCCTCTTAAACAAGGATGCAGATCTGTGGCCTGGCTTCACCTGCAGAGGTGATTTGGATGTTAATAGCTTAAGGGAGGGAGACTGCTAAAAATCCAGTTTGTATTGTAGGCACTGATAGGGCAGAATTCCCAGTGCGGCAGTGGCTTTGCTGGACATTGAGAGTGACCTCGACCAATCTTAGTGTGAGTGCATCAGTCGTGACGGTGACGCTCACTAGGCCAGGTCTATGGAGACTTTTAAACATTAAAATGATTAAGCCTATTGTATCACCCTTCTCTGCTTCCCAGTGATTCTCTGGGTTTCCCTATATTTTTTAAATAAACCTCTTTTCTGTGCATTCAGTCAAAATAGGTTCTGTTATGTGTAACAGGCTAAGAAATTATAATTTGAAACAAAGGTATCTATTGAAAGAAAACAAACCTAGTAGAAATTATATGTAATATTAAAATGTTTCCCAAGTTTCTTTTTTCTCTAGTGGTGTTAGAGCTGGAGACACCTAAACTTTAATGTTCCCTATGAATCTAAAAATGTCCAAAATAAATTGTCTAAAAATGTCTAAAAACAAAAAAAATTAATCCCTGGATATTGATTCTGCACAAAAGTCCCAGGTGAGTTTATCAAGTCAAGTCAAAGCCAGCATAAAAATAAATCAGGCATTATATAGCATATTAAATTTCTGGAGCTCAGCTCAGCTCCCTTAACCTCTCAGGACCAGCAGCAGTGTGGAGCTCTCACTCACGGCAGTGGGAAATAACAAAGCAAGAGGAAAATTGCCCTGGCGAAATGAAGCACATCGCCACATTTCCATCTACTGCATTATACTTCACGAGTCTCCTAGGAGCCAGACAAACACAGGGAAAGCTTTAAAAGTGAATCCAGATGTCAGCTATCAGCACTGCAGTACTTTAATTATCCGAAAACAAAGGAATAGCTCCTTCGGCACCTTCCAGGCAGGTGCTCCTTCCCAGAAAACAGAAGAGCTGAAGGAACAGCCAAGGCATCCTGTCTACTTCAGTCTAAGAAGGAAACAACAGCCTGAAGAAGAGACGACCCTGAGGGGCCCAGAAAATTCATCACTATTAGAATGCTGCAAATACTATTCTGTGCTGCGGAATAAGTGGTTAATATTAATTACTCCATTTTGCAGATGGGAAAACTGAGTGCCTTTTGTCGTCATAATTTCTAACCCAGTGTTGTTGGTTTTTTGACAAGTTCACTGTGCAATAAATTTATTTTACAAGATCCTTTAAGCTGTATATGGATACAATTATATATTTTAACAATTATACATTTTAACATAGTCTATTTTCACTGAGGGAATTAAAAATATAAATAAGGGAAACTTTAGATGATATTTACCAAATTCTGATTTTTTTTTCAATAGATTTTAAATTGGGCCCATTATTAGGCTTTAGAGGATCTGTGAGCCTCAGAAACTGAGCTAAAAATGACTGCATTTTCAGAATGAGAATCCACTTACTGGTTAGCATATTCTCAAGGGTCTACCATTAAACATGTAAGCCATTTGAATTTCACATTTGTGACTGGAAGATTAACATTTATTATTGCCTACAAGTCACAACCTGAGAAGGTAGCCTTTGCCTAATGTGCTAAATGGGTCCGAACAAGTAGTAATTTCCAAAATTTGTGTTGGCATTTGTACAATCTTTCAAAATTATAGAATGTTAGGAAGTTATTTTCTTTTTTTCTCAAGGGCTTGCTTTTTGTTTAGGTTTTGGTGTGTGTTTCTCTGAAGAGCGGAGGTGGTGAACGAGAAGAATGGAGGTGTTGGTGGAGATTAGCACAACTTGTGAAGTGTCCACAGGAAGCTGCAAGGTCGGGGCAGTGGTGTGCAGATGAAAATTAAAACCCGGATTTACTTGACAGCAAAGATGGAGACAGTCAGTAAGGAGCTGAAGAAGGAAGCAGGAGACCCGGAAGTAAAGAATGTCTATGAGAGGGACTTCCGGGACCCTCTTCCTTGAGGGTAGAAGACGTAACTAGCAAGACAGGAAGAAAATGGGGAGACATCTCTGTGGTGAAAAACATATAGGTGTGTATTGTTTGATACACAGTCACTCAACGAACAATTTTCTGATACAAAGCATTATGGACAGATGGATTATGGACAAGGACTAACCTTTGGCCCAAAGACTTCAGGGCACAATCCAGGAGAGGAGCACACAAAGTTGCAGGGATGGGATGCTTGTGTGTGAAACAGTTCAAAATGGTAGTCAGATGGGGCTTTAGTAACGAAGAAGATGGGTTGTCACTCTGAAAACCAGGAGAGAAGGGGTGATGCAGAAGAGGGAGCCGGCGTGAGGGCATGTGAGGTGGGGTGGGAAGATTGGCATGGATAGAAAATGTCAGGCAAACGGCCGCGCTGAGGAATGAGCTTAGGTGAGGCCATGCTAATGATTACACTGGCTTCTGCAGACCCGGGAGAGAGAGTCGGTCCTGCTGAAGTACAGCAGGAGGTGTGGAAAGTGGGGGGACAGTTAACTAGGGAAAGATTTCAGTACTGAAACCCTTAAGACTTCCCATACTTGCTTTTCAGTGCTGGAGACCGAACTCAGCTTGAGCATGTGGGGAATATTGAGGTGCACCCTTAGCCCTAAGGCTCACACCTCTTGAAAAAGCTGACAGCTTACGTTTAGAACCAAGACCACCTTTCTCTAAGAGACCAGAAATATCACACACATCACAGAAATATCACACCTCACAGGCCCTTTCGCCCGCTTGCTCCGCACAAGCTTTCCTTCTGTTGAGGAATCTGGCCCTGGCCCTCTGCTTACCTCCTCCCAGCCCCTGGGTCTTCCTCATCAGTCCCACATGCCTCACTCTATGCCAGCACTCTGCCCTGTGACCTCAGCCTGTTTCTTGACTTTGTCTGAGCTCTGATAGCCTTGCTTTTTTATGGCCTTTTCCTATGGACGCTGTTTGCTGTTTGCTCTCTCACACCCAGAATACCTCAGGGTTAAGAGGGGGAGTAGAGTTCTCACGCTGCATTATTGCCTTCAAATCATTTTCTCTCTTCTGTGGTCTCCAGAACTCATCCCCCTTTTTCCATTACTAATATATAATGGCCTTCCTCCCTTCCATACACTGAAGATTAGCTCTGAGTCAAGCCTTTTTTTTTTCTCCTTTCTCCTCTTCCTCATCTTTAGGATTTAACTATCCATATGTGATAACCTACTCTACATCTGGATTCTCAATTCCTCGTTCTTTTCCCCGTTATCCCCCACCCGGTACGCTCCATTTCTCAGATTTACCAGGGTCTGAATTTGCATTACTTCTGAAATACTGGCCACACCCTCCCCACTCTTCCCCATGCTCACCCCTTCGGCACGTTTTGTTGACTGGGCGCTGTCAGAACCTCGAGCTGACTCTCGCTTATTAACAGTCTTCTCTCCTTCCTGTCACCTTCTTCTCGGGTTTAGATTCTGTGATGGTAGTTAGAGTGGCTCCATCATCACACATAGCCTTGCTTCTGTGTGTGTTCTGTCTGAAGAGATGCTGCTGCTTATCAGATTGGAAAGTCTTAGAAAAATATTCTAGGAATGCTCAACTCAATTCTTTCTCCTTGGAAGGAAGCCTGCTTACACAAAGCACATGTTTGTAGATAATCCCTCTAATGGCTGGCTCTGTAAGAGTCCAGGACTGTACTGAAAATTGGGGGGGGATATGTTAGTTATGGGGTTCAGTGTTAGGAATTCCATTTACCCACAAGAAAATATAAGTGTTAATATATCAACTTGAAGAAAGTTATAATTTGGCTTCTACCTTATCTCTTTGACTCATTTCTCAGTTCTGAACTCCAGTAGATAAGGAAACATTGGTTTTCTTTAAAACCTTAAATTGATACATTTACCTCCCCTCTCTATATACTATTAAGAGAAACTTGTACAACACTGAGTTTTCCTATATGTTGTTTTATTTACTCAGTAATTACTCTTGGAATTCTGTCTCTATCATCATGCAAGCTTACTCATTTCTTTTCATAGACACATGATATTCTATTATGTAATTTTTTCCTTCCAAATGGTATCCACTCCTTCATTGCAAACATTGTTGTTTTCTGTCATTTGATAACAGTACTACTGCAGTTATTATAAATAATAGTTGTGCTCTTTGGGCATAACTATGTAAGCACAAGTAAGAAGTTTCACGTATTTTCCCAGTCACAAACCTTGACTGAGACAATCACCAGTATGTGGAAGTACTATTTTAATGTTTTAAACTACAAGTGAATGTGGTTTCCCACTTTGGTCAGTCATTTCATACATTCCTTCTTAGTTGATAATATCATCTCATCTGGAGAACAGAGTTCTTTGGGGAGGAATGCCCTGCTCTTACCGCTCACTTGTAAACATGTGCCAGCTTTCTTTCCTCCCATACAGTGAAGAGATGATCTTCATCCCCTCTCATGTTCTGAGTCTGTCTCCATTCTCCATAAGGATTCCATCTTAATAGTTATATTCCATCTTCCCTGTCTTATGTTGTCATTTCCCCCTTATCCCCAACTACGTATTTTCTAGCCACTGTAGTTGGAAGATTTCTTGTTACTGCCTGGCTCCTGCGGCCCTGTGGTCTCACAGCCACTCAGACCCAAATGAACACACAGAGGCTTATATTAGTTATGAACTGTATGGCCTAATGGCTCAGGATTCTCGCTAGCTAGCTCTTACATCTTAAACCATTTTTATAAATCTATACTTTGCCACGTGGCTCATGGCTTACCGGGACCTTTACATCTTGCTTCTCAGGGCAGCAGCTGGCAATGTCTCCTGACTCAGCCTTCCTCTTCCCAGAATTCTCCTTGTCTGCTCTCTCCACATATACTTCCTACCTGGCTACTGGCCAATCAGCGCTTTATTAAACCAGTGTACAAGGGCATTATTCCACAGCAAGCCACCACCATTTCCTTGAACCTCTTCAACTTAATTCTCACTGATTCATTGACTCAGTCTGATCTTGTTCCTGTACTCACTTCTCAGGTTACTGTGTGTGTGTCAGTCACCATTGTTACCCACATTCAGACAATATCCCTCTGCCTCTATTTAGTGTGGCTTGTTGGCACCTTATGAAGCAGGTAAGCGTGCACTCATCTGTTGTTTGGGAAGAGTGCTGGTGACTGAACCCAAGGCCTTGTGTGTCCCAGGCAGGTGTTCTTGAGCTAACCACATCTCTTTCCTTTCTGATACTGTTCCAAGTGTCTTCCTCAGCACCGGGCTCTCTGGGCTCCTCAGCTACCTGACTAACCATTCAAATTGTTCAGCGAGGCCTTCTCTCCTCTTTTTGAAACACTGGTAATGTCTTGCAGACTGACTCTCTCTTAGACATTTTCCCAAAGTCACCTCACTCATGACCAGTGCTCTGATCCCTGTTTGTGGGCTAATGATTCTCAAGGTTATGGTTTGAGCTGAGGACTTTCCGTATATAGTTCATACAAAAACTTAATGTATTGCTGACTTTGAATCTTTTACCTAATGTAAAAGTTTAATTTTATCTAATATACCCACTGAGGCACCCCCACAGATTGTATGACATTGTTTTGATTAGAGTTTGGGGCTTGTTTTGTTTTGTTTTGTTGAGCTAGGGTCTCATGCAGACCTGACTAGACTCAAAGCCCTGATCCTCTGCCTCCATCTCTGAATCAATATGTCAAAAGTGAGTATCTGTGTTTTCCTTAGGCTCGTTCCTATTTCCCCAATCTTCCTCAACCACTCTACCCATTTGCCAAATTCTGGCTACTTAGGAATCTCATCGTGATGTATAGTTTGGAATCAAACCTATACCTTTCATAGTTCTTTATGATCTATAGGCTTATCTATATTGCAGTATCATCTTTTCCCATTTCCACTCTGGCCATAGTTGTCTTTACTTTTTTCAATACACCCCAACTATCGCAATGTCGGGGATTTTTGTCTTTCTCTGCCTAATTCACTCTTTCTTCTGCTCTTTCTTTGGCTAGTCCCTTCCTTTTTTCGGGTCTTAATTTGCACCTCTCTAAAGAAGTATTCCTTCACTTTTCTACTGCAAAGGTGACTGGTTTGTGCAACCTGAGGAGAGAGAACAGTGGCTCTTCTCCTGCAGTCAGATTGCCTCCCCAGTTATTCTTAGCTTAGTTCCTTATGGAGATTAACTTAGATGCAAGGATTGATCTTGAGCTAAAAAGAGACAGCATGTGCTAATGAGGAAGCAGACATTCGAGCACAAGGAACTTTGGGGAACAGGTGGACAGGAAATTGAGAATGTCTGTGAAGAAGGAAGCTGGGTCAGTGATTGAGAAAGAGATAATGAAAGAGATAATGGTAGCAGTTTAGAAGTTTGTAGTGTTAGCCATGGTCTGCAGAGTAGAAGACTTTTCACCAAAGGACAATAAGAAAATTACAAAATATTAGTAAGACTGCGTTGAGAGCAGTGGGCATCTTTGCCCATAGGCTCACATTGCAGATAATAGCACACTGGCTTTGTTGTTGTTTAAGCCAATTTCAATCCCATTTTGGAGGCAATTCTTCCAACTCTTCCCTCTCGCAGCTTTCCACAAGTCACAGTTTTGTACATTCCCCTGCAGACACCCGCACTTAAGCTACCGGTTCATATGCCTCCTGCTGAAACAGCCTTAACCCTAACCCTTGCCAGTCATGGCTGGTTGCTTGGAGAGTGGAAACCCTTTGGTGGTTGACAGCCCTCTGCCTGTAGTTCAGTCTCCTGCACACCCTTGGATTTCTTACCACAACCTTGGTGCTGACATTCTGGGACCTCGTGACCTCTGCACTTTTCCCAGTTAGTGATGCAACGTGATAAATATGAAATTGGGACTGGAGAGGCAAGCAGGAAGTAAAGTGTAATCATTATTTCAAGCCAGTTGGAAGGTAGTTGTAGGGAATAGAAGCAAATTAGCTCAAATAATTAGCTAGACATTGCCTTCAATGTGGGTGGGAGTGTTTCTTATTTTCCTGAGTTAGGCAATTCAGTTTTGAAAATATTTACATAAACGATTTGAAAATGTGAAATTTGAATGCTGCTAGCCATGTCTGATTTCCTGGGGAACTAAATTATAGAAGGCCAGCATAAGCATACAGCAAAGCAGAAGCCCTCTGTGCTAAATAAAAGATAGCTACACATCTTTTGAGATGCCCTCATTGAGAAGTGAAGTCCTCATACTCAATCCTGGAGCCTAAACTGGACTTGTTTGTTCAACAGCATAGGGAGGAAAGAATGTTCTGGAATTTTGGAGACATTTCTAGCCTTCTGTCTAGCCTCTAAACCTGAGCAACAGTCACTTAAGGAGTTTGAGTGTCTTGTAGGAGAGAGTATAAGGAGGAGGGTTCTGCCTAAACCCGGTCTTCTGAAATTACATATGAAGACCTAGGGACCAGGGCTCCACTGTTACAGGCCAGGCCCAGAGGCCTGCTGAATCCAATACCACCTTAGTTAAAGGCACAGAGGGGCTTGAAGAATCATAATTCACCATCAAATGATATTTGTTTTAAGATAGTAGGTTTCAGGGAAACTTGTTATATGGCATTAATATAAGCAGTACAGCTGGGTGATGGTGGCACATGCCTTTAATCCTAGCACTTGGGAGGCAGAGGCCAGGCTGGTCTACACAGTGTTGTGGAATACTTAACTATGTAAAGATGTGTTACATTTCTGTATGCTGTGGAAAATTACTTTAACTGTGTGAAGGTGTGTTACATTTGTATATGCTGCATCTGTTTAATTATGTAAAGATGTGTTGCATTTGTTTCCCCTTGCCTGCCTAAGGCACCTGATTGGTCTAATAAAGAGCTGAACAGCCAATAGCTATGCAGGAGAGGGATAGGCAGGGCTGGCGGGCAGAGAGAATAAATAGGAGGAGAAAGAAGACTAAGAGGAAGAAGAAGAGAGGACGAGGGAAAAAGAGAAGGAGCTGCAGCCGCCAGCCAGCAGGCACAGAGTAGAACATACGGAAAGAACAGGTTAAAAACCCTGAGGCAAAACATAGATGAAGAGAAACAGATTAAAATAAGAGCTAAGGTAAGACTGAGCATTCATAACTAGAAAGAAGTCTCTGTGTCATGATTTGGAAGCTGTTGGTGGCCCTCCAAAAAAAGCCTGGTACAACAGAGTGAGTTCTAAGACAGCCAGGGCTACACAGAGAAACCCAGTCTCAAAAAACAAACAAACAAAAAAAACCAAAGCAAAACAAAATCTAAACAGTGCATGCAGAAGGACACTATGGATTAGTTTATGACTTTTGCAGATGAACCTGGAAGTAATGGTTCATCTCTAACCAATAATCTCTAATGCTCTAATGGTATGTCTGACTTAGCCTGCCTAAAATGGGTCTCTCTCTCTCTCTCTCTCTCTCTCTCTCTCTAGACCAATCACTAGTGAAGTAATGAAGTTTGGGAATTATTATTACCCAAGTATTGGGAACTGTAATTATTGCTTCTGTTGTAATCATTTTGAATAATTAGAGGGTCTGATGTTTCTGCTTGTGGTTTAGATTAGAAAACTAAGATAATTTGATGTTAGACTTAAGATTTAAATGTGAACTGTATAAGAAAAGTGATTACGTTTTAAATTGTGCTTGAATGTGTATGAGAACTTTAACATGTCTGAGTTTGTCTTTAGACTGATAACAGTTATAAATCTTAGATTTTGCTTGTTGCAATATGAATCTACTTTGTCAGTTTTTAGAAGTGGTTCAGATAACCATATATATTAAATTTATTAGTATAGTTTATACTTCTTGGGATAAATTTTTTTGTAATCAAAGGTTGACTCACATTTTGATATGTTGAACTTACAAATTAATTGAACACTTATCAAAGAACAAATCAAAGTGATGTATAAAGGATTGTGATAGCCTAGTAGAAAAACAGTGAAGGAAGTCTAACTATACCAAGTCCTGGAGGGAAGGCCTGTTGAGGAGGTGTTAAAATCACAGAGATGTTCATATCATAATCTGATGCACTTTTCAAACTCAGCAGTTCGTGTACTGGTACTTCCTATTGATTTTATAAATACACTTGTTTTAAATGCCACACCCTATTGTTAGTGAAGCGAGTCAGGAGATCTTCTCTCCCACATGTTTGTTTAAACTTGGGCTATTCCTGGAAGTCTTTCATCCCGGCCTCTGAGTGAATGAGGAGCTGTAAGTCACCCCCCTCGCCTCCGTAATTGAATTTCCTTTAACGAAATCCTTGTGTGGGTATTTGCTGCCTTAAAAGAAAAATCTCAACGACAAATTGCCCCTAGGTTCTGGATTCTGTGTTCTTCCCTTCAGAAATTCTGTTTCATTCTTGCCCTTCAGCAGATTTTTTTCCCCATATGGATTTTAAGGGGATAATTAGGCAAGATACAAATTCCAGAAGCCATCTTAATTTCCTTTCCTGCTTTTGACAATCAGTTCTCTCATTCTGTGATCTGTTCTCTGTGTAACCTTTGCTCTTTTCCTTTTAGCTCTTTCCCTGGCTTGTCTAGCACACCTGGCTTGTCTAGCACACCTGATTGTCTAGCACACACACCTGGCTTGTCTAGCACACCTTACCTGTCTAACACATCTGGCTTGTTTTATCCTGTTTGGTTTTGAAGTTCACTAAACAAACTACCATGAGTCTATGTATATCCTACAATGTCATACAACTTATCAATAATATTCTGTAAATAGAATATACTTTAAAAGTCTGTTCCACTCAAATTTGTATGTGTCTTGATCTGTTCTTTCTGCATAGCACTTATAATTTTCCAGTCTTCCTGCAACTCTTATTTATATTTCTTTTTTTTTTTTGGTTAAATGATCCAATTGAAGACTGGTGGAAGAATATCATCTCAGTATGGAATTATAGAATAATAGTCTCTTATTCAAGACTTTCATATTTGAAAAAATTTATATAGCATCTTCTATAAAATTCTATTTTAAATCATAAAGCATTCAAAATCAAGTGATAAATATTGCTATGTTCTGAATATGCCTCAAAAGTGGGAAAGGTAAATTTTATTTAGATATTTTGATTAAAACTGTGTGTTTAGAACAATGAAAAATGTATTACTGAAAAAAGGTATTTCAGTGAAAAACTTTGCCTTGTCTCTAATGTACCCTCCAGATACATTATGACCCCCAGAGTCATTACCAGGCTTGAACCCTGTTCATTGTCTTTGAGATGTTTTAGAATTCTTTATAAAGTATTGATGATTGCTATTTATAAATCTGAATTGGTGACTTTCTTCACTGCCCACCACAACCCCCAATTTTGTATTTATTTGTAATTCATTCCATTATTCCTTAATCCTTATGAATGCATATTTGACTCTTTTGAGAAGTAATTATAACCTCTTTCTACCTATGACTTTATTTGATATGGGTTCATTTTTTATCTGTATGATAGCCATAATTCTTACATTTTGATGAAAATGATCTTTTGCAGTTTTGGAAATACAATTGAGAGATGTGATGGTTTTTTCATCATTAGAGCCAGATAAATATGGTTGCCAAGGAAGAGCACAGCGGGGCTGGCTACAGGCAAGGCACATCTTTTCATAAGTGAGGAGTAAATCCCAACCGACCAGAGCACTCTGTTATTGTCACTTGCATGTTGCTCTAGATTGACTTTGGTTTGGGTTTATGTGTGGCTAATTTAGTTACTCCCCCATGGGAATTGGGATTTCATGGTCAGAGGGAGTGATCTCTGTAAATGTCTGTTGAGGGAGAGATAAGATATCTGGCTTGTTGGTCTTTTCTATCTATTTTAAGTTCAAATTGATTGTTTGCACTTTGGTACAGACTGCTTTAGTGTTTTTACTTTGTTATACCTGCCATACGTATAATTTCAAAACCGAAACTGTAAATTATATTTGTGTCTGTCTGTCTGTCTCCAAGGTCAGAAAGGCCTGCGACCTTTTGTGTGAAGTTGTGATATTTTCTACCTCTGACTTATACAAGTTAAAATAAACTATATGGTCTCTATAAGAAGCCTTATTCTGCCTCACCAAGAGTACCTTTTTACATTGATTGAACATTCCTACAATCCAAGAAAATAACGAAGTTGGACTTATTTCAATATGCTAGATTTTTTTATACACACATGAAGTATTTGTTGTTTCTGATATCCTCTTCTATTAAGCGTTTGAACATTAACATTACTAAAACATGTTGACAGAACAGGTCGTATTTGGGGAACATCTTCTATTGTTGGACTTGTACTCAGGAGGCTGATATATGAGGATCATGAGTTCAGATGTAGCCCTGACTAATTACTGACACCTAAGACAGACTGGAATACAAACACATCTCAAGTGTATTTGTGAAAATAGGGAAAACGAAACCAATAACAACAGCCTTCCCACAGACACCTTACCTGGAAGTTAAGACCACACATGGTGTGACTTAAATGAATTAAACACTGAAATAGTAATTATTGTGCCTTCTCTCTCTGCCCCCTGTAGTAGAACATTATTTTAAGGTGTGTTACTTATGTTTATTTTGCATTTGTTTTAACTCTGTGAAGCTGTGTTACTGTGCCTGTGTAAAACACTTGATAGTCTAATAAAGAACTGGCCAATAGCAAGACAGGAGAAAGGATAGGTGGGGCTGGCAGGCAGAGAGAATATATAGAGGGAGGGGAGAGATCTAGGAGCCAGAGAAGGAGGAGGACTCTAGGGGCCAGCTACCCAGCCATCCAGCTACACAGTGAGCCACAGAGTAAGAGTAAGATTTACAGAAGTAAGAGAATGGGGAAAGCCCAGCTTGTAGCTAGAGTTTTCCTGCCTGGCCCACAGTCAGGACAAATCTCTGTCACCCGCCAGTCCCACAGCCGCTCAGACCCAACCAAGTAAACACAGAGACTTATATTGCTTACAAACTGTATGGCCATGGCAGGCTTCTTGCTAACTGTTCTTATATCTTAAATTAATCCATTTCTGTAAATCTATACCTTGCCATGTGGCTCGTGGCTTACCGGCATCTTCACATGGTTGTCATGGCGGCGGCTGGCAGTGTCTCTTTCCTCTGCCTTCTACTTCCCAGAATTCTCCTCTCTCCTTGTCCCACCTATACTTCCTGCTTGACCACTGGCCAATCAGTGTTTTATTTATAAAGAACGATATCCACAGAACCAGAGGAAAAAAGTAGATGGGATAAGTTAAGGAAAGCTGGCTAGAAACTAAGCCAAGCTAAGGCCAGGCATTCATAAGTAATAATAAGCCTCCGTGTGTGATTTATTTGGGAGCGAGGTGATGGGCCCCCCCCCCCCCCCAAAAAAAAAAGTAAAAAACAACAGCAGTCCCCATATGGCTCAGGGAACAGAAGAGGGGTGGAAAGATTCCAGACATTAGAGAGAACTGCTGCAAAATGGTGTCTTCTGGACACCTCAGGGATGTTGCACATGAACTTACTGCACAAGACTAGACAAGATTGAGCCAGTCGAAATCCAGCATAGATGAGGGAGGGAGAGGCTTGCAAACTCACCCTTAGCTGAGGAGCCCTGGCCGTTGAGGCTGCTGGGGTGTGGAGATTCGGCCTTTTTAGGGAAGTGGTTCCTGTTAAGACATCATGCTCCCATGGGTGGCCTGCACCTGTGCACATAAGGACCACATTGATTGGACTCAGTGAGCCATGAACAGAGAATGGGAATGTGGGGGTGGGGTGGGAGGAGTTGCAGGGAAATATGAGACTGATGATTAAAAAACATTAATACATTATATTTATCTATGAAATTACCAAGGAAAGAATAAAAAATATAACAACAAAAAAGACTATGCTTTTTCCACATGTTTTCACATGTTATATAGAGATAATCAAGTGGGGCCATGCTATCTTAAAAAGCTGTAGCCGGGTATAGTGATACAACTGTAATCCCAGCGCCTTGGAGGGAGAGGCAGAAGAATCGGGAATTCATGGTTATCCTCTGCTACATAATGAGTTTGAGGCTAGCCTTGGGTACAAGAAGCTGTATCTCAAAAAGATTTTAAAAAAAAAAAAAGGAAGGAAAAGGTGGGGAGGGAGAAAAGGCGGATGTACGGAGCATGGCTGGACAGCGTTGCCTGGCCTTAGGTTGAGAGCTCGGGCAATGTCTAGTGCTAACATACAGCATTTATGCCTGCTGCCTCTCCTGACGCCTCCTCCCTCATGCTCTGTGAGACAAAAGTTTCTGTGCTTGAAAATTATAACTAACATGTGTAAACAAGACTCTAAGAGCAATAGTTTCAGAGAAATACTGCTCTCTGTTACCCACTTGTCAAGGAAACGACTAGTTTTGACCTAAAGACACAGGGTTTTGGCCGCCTTGGTTCTTTGTAAACTTTGTTACTTCTGTTATGTTCTGAATTATTTCAGAAGATGAAAGTTTCTCCCCAGAATCAGAGTTCAGGTTCCTGTCTATTATCGTTGTAAATGTCTTGCTGTCACTTTAAAAATGAGTGGACAAGTATTATTTATTAGGCACTGGTAGTTGGATTACTGTCTTAAATGGTAAAATCTTCTGATCATTAAACTTTACATTCTCACAATGGAATCCAAAATGTAAAGCATCTAAAATACAACTCTCTATACAGTTTCTTCTGCACCTGAAACTGCCTCTGAAATGCTCTAGAAGGTTCCTGGAAAAAAGAGATTTGTCCTTTCACCTTGTAAGGGGAGGTACTAGAAATATAGGTTAATTTGGCCCTTGTCTGTCTGTCAGCTGTATGTGAGCAGCTGTAAAGCAGAAGAGATGGTTAAAGTCCACAGTTAATAGAAACACGTCATGAGAACTTCCTAGACTCTATGTCATGTTCTGTCAACTAGAATCTTGGTGCCACCTAGCTGGGCATTGTATAGTTTAGGCTGTCAGTCAGTCATAGTATAGGCTGTCAGTCATAGTTCAGGCTATTAGTCATAGTTTTATTTTTAAACTTGTAATTCGGTTCCATTTTTAATTTGAATCAAGCATCTTCTGGGTCAATGTTTTTTACAAGTGTAGTCTTGTAAAAATCTCTCTCTCTCACACACACACATACACACACAAAAGTCATATTACTTAGCCATAGTCTTTCACTAATGTCTTTATGATATCTTTAAGATCTACCCTAGGCTTACTAGAAGGCTTTATATTCTCATACATTCTTGTCATATTCTTCATATTTGGACATATTCATGGTAGATTATATAAACTATATAATCATTCTTGTGTCCTAGTTTTCTTTGTAAGTATTTATGCTCATTGGCCCTCCCTTCACTGATCGCCCTGTGGGCAGCCACTGACCAACTCAGCTTCCACCCAGGCCCAGATCCAGGCCTTGAGTTGGCCCACCCCAACATCTACCCCATCCATGAGCTTCTGGAGTGGGTGAAGGGATTGGTCCTGTGGAACCATAGCTGCAGGATCTCCATGACTCTGGGCAACAGCAGGATATCGGAGTAGAATTTTGGTGAGGGTCCAGTATTGATGGTGTACCAGAAGTCAGAGGCTCTGAACCAGACCAACAACTCTTTGAAATGAATATTTGCAAGTAAAGCTGCAAAACGGTATGCTGTGTGACAAAGTTCTAATACCACTACAGTGCAGCTTCCAATACCACTACAAGAACAGATATGTGATGGAGAGACGGGAAAGACAGAGGCGCGAAGTAGTACAAGTATGGCTGAGCTAGAGACACGACAGCTGTAACTGTAGGAGAGAAGGTTGTGATTGATGGAGGGGCAAGTCGTTGCCCAGAGTGGTCTGCAACATTTTTTTGTTTGTTTTCTTTTTTTTAATTTAAATTAATTTTTTTATTTTCTTTAATCTTACAATATCATATGAACCATTAGAATGCAAGGATTGGGGCTAGGGAGATGCTTAGTGGGTAAAGTACAAGTGTGAATATCCGAGTGTGAACCCCCAGAACCCATGTAAAAACGGTGTTGGTAATCTGTAATACCAGTGCTCCTCTGGTGAGACTGGAGGCTACCACAGGAGAATCCCTGGAAGTTCTTGGGGCCGCTGGTGTGGTGTACACAGAGAACGCAAGGAAAAGAACCTGTTTCAGACAAGAGGGAAGAAAGGGCTGGTGCCCAGTGTCGTTCTTGGATCTCCATGCCTGCTGTGTGGCGTGTGCACCCATATTCACACACATCCACATACTGTGCGCACAAACATCACACACACACACACACACACACACACACGAGAGAAAGAGAGAGAGAGAGAGAGAGAGAGAGAGAGGAGAAGAGGAATTCACTCAAATGAATAATGAAGTAGAAATCTAATGGCTAAGTTCAATAGGAGGCTTGGTCTTGAAAACTGTCAGAAAAAGTGAGGCACATACACACACGCACACTCACACTGAGTGGGTGCACAAGGGTCTATATAGAAACCCAACAGTCTCACCACACCTATGTACACTATTGAGCCAACTCTAATGAGTCCACTCCAGTTTTGTGATCAAGGCCGCTGCTTGGAATTACTTTCTGTCACACAGGTGAAGACTATAGAGAAAATATGACTCAGTGAGAAATTGCATCCTGTGTTGCGCACCCTTCTGAGCTCAGATTCTAGGTTTGTTCATAGACTTTGAGATACTTTACAGCATGTTAATTGTTGGCAACAGCTAGATATGTAAATTTTACCTTGCCTTGCATTAATTTTCTCCGCCCCTTCTAACAAAGCTATTTTGTTTTATTTGTAATTTGTCTCAACATTTCTCTCCTCTCAAATTTCTGCTGTTTGCCTTCTTCTTTGAACTGGTAAAAACATCTGCCTGAGTCCTTTATATGATAAGTAAAATCAAATCTTTAACATGTGTTCACTTTTATATTACCCTGAAAGTTACAACTTTACCCAAAATTATCATTTTGCAGTAGGAAATGTAAAATCAGGAACAACGATGAAAGAATTAAAAATTATGAACATGTTAACTGGGTTACAGTAGCACAGTCACATACTGGTCATAAAAACTGTAGTTCAGAGTTCCTGGTGGGCTATGTCCCCTCCCCTCCTTTACCTGATTATGAGTACAAAGTTGTATCTAGAGCAATCACCTGGCCTCGTGGGCTGAAAGGAAAACATCGCGTGTGATAAAATGAGTCTTGCTATAAATTGGTACTACCAGCCCTGAACCGCTTTCTGAGTTTGCTTTGTTTTGAAACAGGGTCTGTCCATGCTGCCCACTCTTGCCCTGAACTATCCACCCTCCTGTTCTTATTGCCCCAGGACTGGCATTGCATGTGGCATCATGCCCAGCTAGCTCCTGCTTTCCATATTTCATAACAGCATGGCATGGGACATCATACCCAGTTAGCTGCTGCTCTCCGTATTTCATAACAACTTTCTTAACCTCGTCAAGCTCTGCAGCCTGAGCTTCATATCTCTCATTGTTGAACCTAATCCTAAACAGTCATTACTGTCACTAAAAATGATGCTAATATTTAATACTAATGATTGCGAGATTTCATAAAGCTGTAAGGGGCATCATTTTAAAGCTTATGTCAATGAGCAAATATTTTAATGGCGGTAGGTATATTACCATTTTTATAGGTTCTCAGTTATTAGAAGTCTGTTTTGTGATTAGACTGTAGCACAAGAATTATCCAAAATTAAAGTTCAAAACTATAACTGAACCTGGCTTGATGACGCATACCTTTAATCCCAACACTGGGGAGGCAGAGACAGGTGGATCTCTGTGAGTTCCAGGCCAGCCTGGTCTATACAGTGAGTTCCAGGACAGCCAGGCCTGTTACACAGAGAAACCCTGTCTCATAAAATCAAAAACAGACAAAAAACGCCAAACAAACAAAAGCTGTAACAGGAGTCCATTACTAGAATAATTGTTTCTGACTCCATGGTAACCTTTGGGAAGTAGCTTTGACATGTTAAAAATAGAAGGGCACTTTGAGGATGAGTAATATATCAAGGGATAAAGTTCCAGTCATCTTTGGGACACTATTGCACTGAGCCACATGGCCCTATCCATGTACAATTCTTCAGCAGACCTAGGTCTGGGGTCTCAAAACTATGTTGTGGTACTGGCTGTACCCAGGGTGATGACGGGAGATGGGAATTCCACAGCTCTCAAGAATCATCCGAACTCGGCCTGGATTGTAGCTTATCACTGGAGTAGGTAGGCAGAAGAGATGAATGAAGGGGGCCTTGTCCCCAATTCTAAATGTGACCCACCCTATTTATTCCCACGTTTTCAGTGGTTTCCTGTTCTCCCTTCAGCTAGGAGTGGTTTTGTTTCCCTTGTATTTTCAGGGGAGTGAGGAAGAGAGGAGATGCACAACCCAGATGGGGATTCAGTGTCTCCTTAACTATGAGAAAGTCAGGTTCAAGGAGGGTCTCTTTCTTGTCAATGTCTTTGAATGAACAAGTCCAGGCAGGAAATTTAGAAGTGATTTTCAGTGGACCACATGCAAGAGTAAATCTCTGCATTTAAAATAACTATCTGTATGTACCCTAATGTTCAAATTGCTAAGGAAAATGAAACTGTCTTCAAGTTTTAAATTTTTAGTACATTAGTTTTCCTTGCTTTTCACATTCAACCCTCCTGGGAATCCAGAGGCACTGACATTGGCCCCTGTGAACCACCACGCCACGGTTCCAGCGCCATTTTCCACAGAGGGCAATTTAGGAAAAGCTCCATCTCTAATTTTCCTCCTACACAAAGCCAGAGACCAGACCAACTCTGCTGGGATTTGGTCCTTTAACTCTGTGATTTCTCACCTGGGATTTGGGGCATTGGTGCTTCTGCAGACATCCTGGGCTGCATTTCCAATCAGGAAAACGAAGAACAGGAGCCGTCCTTAAGCTGCTTCCCTTTACCCACCCTGCTCTCTATTTCCCTTTGCAGAGCATTAGCTTGATAAACTGGTGTTTTTAAAGGACACTTTCTACTGAAGAAAAGCAAAAACAAAAATGTGCAATAGACTAGGTTCCAAAGGTTCCTGGTGAGGTTAAACACGGGCCGAATTTGGATAGTCTCATTGCATACTGGAGTAATATCGGCCCCTTTCCTGGTTTCGCTCTTTGTCTAATGTGTATACTCCATTCCAACAGCAAAGCACACTCTGCCTGAACTAGGACTGCAAACCAAACATGAATCATATTCAAAAACCCAGAGTACTTAAACCTTGGAAGCAAGCAAGTCAATGGGAAGGGAGGGAAGGAGGGAAGAGGAAAAATAAAAAGGAGAGAGAGGGAAGTGGGGATCGTATCCCCCCAAATTCAAATGTTAACCACTCCCAGTGAAAATTTCTGTGAGAGCTGATTTATAGATGTGTGTTAGAATTTGAATCACTTACTACATGGATCCCTAAAACTGTAGTGGTAGGTTAAAGAAAACGTATGTGGTCATTTGTTGGACTACACTTAGACACTTAAAAAGTGCCACACATAAGCAAAATGCAAAGCAAGCATGTGGCTGTGGAGTACAAGTTCCACAGAGTGACAACAGCCATCAGTATAAAAGGAGCAGCTTTGGCTCCTGGGGAGATGCTCTCTCCTCAAAAACAAAGGAGCAATTTGGAGGGGAGCTATTGAAAGAAGTCACTAGACCAGGGAGCCTACTGTTAATGCTCTGACTTCTGTACAATGGCCCAGGGGTGAGAAACAGGGCAGGGGTGTAGCAGTGTTCCTACCTACCAGCAAACGCTCACAAAAACACGCTGGCTTTTGTCTTGTGCCAAGGATGGTTTTTTTAGTCTCTAAGAAGTCAAGGAAATCACCTGTCCCTCCTTTTTAGTTTTTTAGTAGGCTGACGCCCATGTTAGAGGATCTTAGAACCGCTTTATAATTATCAGGAACAGATCTCAGATTCTTATTTAAAAATAAAGTTAATGGCACGTTTAAAGTCATGGAGAAATTTGAAAGTTGTGTTTAAAATAGAAATTTAGACTACTGACTTGAAATCCCATGCTCCGACCACCAGACCGCACACCCGCCCAAGGATCCTTACAATTTCAGCTGAGTTCTTCTTTGTAATTAGATGCAGTGATTAGGGTGTCTTTTGCATTACTCTGCATTTTTCTTTTAAGTTCGGGTTGTGTAAGCCACATAGGGCACTGTCCCTTACAAAACTAAACAAGAGATTTTCAGTTTTGCAATACAATCTCCTGATATTTGTTTATAGGTTTCACACATCAAAAAACAATGAAATCTGTAATTTTTCAAATTACAATCTTCTCATTCTCTAAGCTATGTGCCTATGAGAATTTGCAAATCTTTTGAAGGGAATGTAATTTTTATGCTTACAAAATGCAGGCTTTCATATTTGGGTACAATGACAAATCAAGGCCTTTTCCCCATAATAATCAGTTTCTCAGAGTTGTGGGTTTTCATCATTTGAAAGTAAGTTAATGGGAATTTCAAAACTTAATTCATCCAGCTATTAAATCTTTGAATCTTTAAAATTAGAAACCATCTATAGTCCCAACTGCCAACAAAGCAATGACAGAAAATATTTTATATTATGGGACATTGTAATTTAAGTTTTTGATTGGGGAAATAAACAGCAAAACCAGTTTTTAAAGTACAAAAGAAACTGCGTACCTCCTAAAAGCAGCATATTGTTTTACACTTTTTCCATTAATGGCATATAGTGTATGACTTAAATTTTGGGTTTATTACTATCAAGTATCTAGAAGAGCCACTTTTGGAACATCTGAAAGTTTAGTTGCCACAGGTGGATTTTAAGGGAATTTGAGTTAATACTCAGTGCTGCAAAACAATGATTATCTTTCCATAGTTCTAAACATCAGTTTTCCAATTGGAGAGTGATTGATAGGGAAATTAATCTTATATTAAGATAATACATAAAAATATAATTATGATGGTTACTAAATATATACTGTAGTTTTACATAGAGGTGTGCATGCTATTTCCTTAGTGTTATCTAATTTAGAAAGTGTATCCTCAGTGCTATGAGTTTGAACGGTTGGTTGTTTTCTGTTAGCCCTTTGTTTAGGAATGAAATTGTGGCCCTTTGTGTTTTTTTTTCAGATCCCCCGGGAGGAATCTGTACCAGGGAGAGCATGGTTTGGGGAAGTGAGGGAGCCACAAAGATACATGAAACTTGTGAGCTACCATGTACGTGTGGACTTTTAGAATTGTACTGTTGTTGTATTTTTGGTTCAGCACTATAGACTTTTGGTGAAGGTATAGAGTTTTCTAGACAGGGAGTGGGGTAGGGAAGAAAATCTCCATACGAAGAGGTAATGAAGAGGTATTTTTCCACGTAGTCAAGTCTCTTGATACCAACTTTAGCCAACAAGCTGGAGTCGGGGGTGGGGGTGGGCAGGCTTCTTGTCTAACTTGCTCAACACTAGACTTCCATTTCTAGAACAATAAAGAGTGACTATGACTATTGATTTCCTTGACACAGTGTACACCAAGTCTTCAAGTTAGCATAGTCATGAATAAACCGTGGGTAACCCCATGGACCAGTGGACTAGGATTAGGGGTACACATGTAAAGAGAGTTGAGAGAATGGAGCCTGGGCTGTGACCAGAGGTTCTCCAGGATAAACAGCTCTCTGACAACGACGATTTGGGTAGCCTAAACTTTTCCAAAACAGACATAAGTCCTGCAAAGAGCAGAGATGTTTATTTCACAAACCTCCTCTGAAATCCATGGGTGGAATATGACGGCTGAGCTTCCCTGGGAGGACACACTTTGAAGAGTGTAGAGTGTAGAGTGAAGGCGAAGGGCAAAACATAGAGGTGTCCAGATGAAATAAAATTGGCCACACCCATTAGTAATTTTTGAAAATAGGCACCCAGGGTTTATTATACAACTGTTTGTTTTTGCTTTTGAGATTTTCCATAATAAAAAGTCAATAAATACTGTTCCAGGACTAAGAGCTCAGTCCATTAAACATTTGTACTGCCTAATGCGTAGAGTCCTTGTAAGTGGTATATTAATTTTTTCTTTAAAAAGGGACAATCGTTCATATGACAAAACATCACTTTTAATGCTTTTAATGAATTATAATGGACCTTGACACAGTATCACTGGTATTAGGGTTGTTTTTTTTTTCTTTCTTTTTTTGAGACAGGGTTTCTTTGTGCCTTTCCTGGAACTCACAGAGATCCGCCTGCCTCTGCCTCCCAAGTGCTGGGATCAAAGGCATGTGCCACCACCACCCAGCGGTACCAGATTTTTTGATGATCTTGGGGAAACCTAGGGAGCTATGAATACTCTCTTAATACAAAACATAAGCATCGTTTCCTTCAGACAAGGATCAAGGAAGTCAAAGTAATGGAAAAAGTGACCAGATACTAAAATACACCTCAATAATGCATCTGCTAAAAATATTTCTGCGTGGTGCTGCCATCACCTAGTGGAATTACCAGTCTACAATGTCTGTGTGACTTCCATTGATTGATTACAAGCCAGGTTAATCTCAGATTCTGGCTGAACACCTCCTTCAGGATTCTCTATTTCTCTTGACGTCTACTTCCTTACTTCGGGACACATCACTTTCTTTGCTCTACAGAGGGCTTTTTCAGATCCTTTTCAGCTCAGTGATCTGTGACTTCATACATAAACATTAGCCTAACGTATTAAGTAACTAATGTGAAATGAGTTGGAATTCTCAGTTGCTCGTGAAATGCTACAGTAAGTGAAGGGACGCATTCAAATAAGAGTTGATCGGAGTAAAGGAGCGATTTTTCTACCCAACCCCATACTCTTTCACTCAGAGGACAACTTAGGAATGAGTTATGAATATTTCCCATGAAAGCCTTCTTATAAAAAGACAATTTTACATGCAGGGAAAATGGCAGGAGTTATCTCTCTTCAAATACAATTCCACCCAATGGGCTCTGCGGCATAATAGACCCCAATACCTTACTTTGCAGTTGCTAACAGCTTTACCACCACCACAACCACTCCCCCCCCAGCCTGATGTGAAAATGAAGGATTTCAACTTATAATCGTGTTAGTCTGAAATTTGGGAAAACCACTGTTTTTATTGAATTAAAGTATAAAAAACATCATCAGTACCAAGATGAAAAATAACTTTAAAGATAAGGTCGAAATTGAGTTAGCTCCTTACTTAAAATTATACTTTAACCCCAGAGTTCGTGCAGCATGGTTTGCAGTCTGCAGCTGACGCCACCAACCTGAAACCCGTCTCCTTACAGAAAGCGGGGGTTTCTGATTCAAATGTTGTAGGAAGAGGAAATCTAATTTGGACCTCGAGTCAAATTGATGCCAACGTGAATTTTTGGTTTTCTTTGCTGTATAAGCTGTAATTGCAAATACAGTTTCCATCATCTGAAACAACTATTCCACCCTGAAATTTTCAAACAAAAATAGTTTGCAGAAACACTGGCGAAGCTCCTTCACCAGGAAGCATGGATTAAAAGTGAGGAGAGGGTGGGGATTTTACAAGGCATTAGATCTTTTTAATATTGTGCATAGAAAATGCTTTTTAAAAAAACTTCTTCAGTAAACTTTAAAAGATTAGTAATTTAGATAGGCTTAATTTTTAAATAAGATAAAACTTACATTGCATGTAAGTTTAAGGGAAAAATCACAATGACATGAAAAATCTTTCCATGAAATGTTAAAGAGAAACAAATTTGTCAACAATCAATGACATAGACTACAATTTATACCTCCGATAAAATTAATAAAGATATCCTAATGGTATAAAATCAAATTTCCAAAAGCTTTCTGGCTATTTTTATCAAAATATCTGATAATATAGCTTCATGTTTAATTATAATGAAGTATGCCACCGCCATCATTTCCAATGTTTAGTATGTCCAGAGGTTAAGCCTGACACCTTGACAAACTCAGATTTGAACTGACAATTCACCTTTGCCCCAATATTGGCTGGCATTCAACTCAGGACACCTGGAATTGCAGTGTAAATATAGTATCATGTTTCGGGAGGTAGGAGGGTGAGGTTAATCACAAGCTTCGCAGCAGGTAGAGTATCACCACTATCTCTCTTGTTATAGCAGGCTCCAGCCTCTGCATGGATCTTCTCTTTGCTTCTCAAAAGGTGAATTTTGTGCACCTCCACATTTTCAAAAAATTCTCCCACTCAACTGCTTTCAATTCCACCGACTATGGAGCATGCTTTTCATTGTTAAAAACAGGTTTGAGCGCAGCAGCACAAGGGAATCCACTAGCATTAGTTTTGAAATGTTTTTAGCCTCCCTTTGTTGAGCATATCAAGTCCGAGAATGGCAGCTATAGTCCTAAGAACAGGAGACGCCTAGGTCCTTCAAAGGGACTCAGATACTGGGCTGTGGCAACTCGTTGTGGGTAAGTGGCCATTCTGCTGTACAGAAGAAAGGTTTAGAGTCCCTTGGTCTATTATTGTATGATTAAATACAGTGAAAAAAGAGAGCTTGAAAAGAAATCCAGAGAAAGCATGAAGCCTTCCCAAGGATGGATGGCTTCTATGTCAGGACAGGCTAAAGTATAGCTCACGTGATTTTGAAGCTATAGCCAAAAACTAATCCTGCTAAAAAGGAAACTGCCTACCTAAATCAAAACCATTAGAAAATACAAATTAAATGCGGCCTCCAGAATTATCAAAATGATACAGCCACTGTGAATACGGAAGAAGGCAGTGCATCATATAGAGAAGTCCAACATTGCTATGTGGATGTGGGGGCCATGGGAAGGAATAAATATTCGACGGGCCCGTTTCAGGAAGAAGCTATTAAATAAGTTTGTTTACAGCCTTTACATTACAAAAGCTCCTGGGAATCCGAGCCTTGATTTGGAAAGAGCAAAACTAGAAGGTACCCTCATACACGTCAAGAAAATATTCTCCAGTGAGATGAACACTTCATGATATGTGGGAGAAAAAAATAATATTAGGGAAAAGTTGAAAACCTTAACAGATATGTCTTCTCCCTGTGATCACCAGGGAGGGCCAGGGCTGCTTGTTAGATCCTTAAACTATGTAAGACACACCCCACAGGCCACCAAACATTGAAGAAGCTATGCTCCCACCCCAGTGTACAGAATCTTAATCTAGTAAGCCTTCAGTATTAGAGAGCCTAAAGTCCACCCCGCCCCCATGTTGTTAAAGCTAAGGAAGCTGAGCTGAAGAAAGGTGGAGCCCTTTGTCCCATGGACATGCTTGGTGAAAGGCTGGGACAGAATCACAGCTCCATGATGTCTGGTCTGAAGTTCCTTCCACTATAGCTTTTGGGCATCTCTGCGAACTCAAAGACCCAAAGGAGTCATTCACGGCTGTGACTGTCTTCTTGCAGAGGCAGCAAGACTTAAGCAGAACCAGATAATACTGGAACCGTTGTCAGTGACTAAAACTGCTTTCTGGAGCTGCTTTTCAACCACACAGATGGAAGACAGTCAACTGCCTTGTAACTCGAAATAGTTCACAGTGCGGTCAGAACAATGGGGTGATGATCCTTGTGGGACAAGCCCTCTTTTAACACTTTATCTTCTCATCAGTTCCTAAAGTAAAGGAGCCTTAACTTTAGAGAAATATAGGACTTAGATTCACAAATGCCTCAGGCTTGGACCTGCTTGGTGGCTCTTTTTTTTTTTTTTTTTTTTTTTTCCAAACAGGTTTTTTTTTTTGTGTAGCCCTGGCTGTTCTGGAACTCTCTCTGTAGGCCAGGCTGGTCTTGAACTCACAGAGCTCTGCCTGCCTCTGCCTCCCGAGTACTGGGATAAAAGGCGTGCGCCATCATGCTCAGCATATTTAGCAATTCTTAATAATTCTGCTTGAAAGGATAAAAGAGATGAACAAGTAAAAAATTGTAAAATTGTTTGTATTTGGCTCTGCTTATATTGTGTTTGGTTTATCTCACAGAGAAAATGAGGAGATTGCTTACCAGAGTGAGACAAAACAG
Organism: Peromyscus nudipes; assembly: GCA_902168325.1. Lineage (NCBI taxonomy): Eukaryota > Metazoa > Chordata > Mammalia > Rodentia > Cricetidae > Peromyscus > Peromyscus nudipes. The sequence continues at coordinate 38,585 of CABHPH010139605.1, forward strand.
ACTTTTAACCAAACATTTTTGCCTATAGAAACTTTTCAATTGTTTTGCATGTGTGGATGCTTTGCCTGCTTGTATATCTATCTGCACCACATGCATGCAATAGCCAGAAAAGAGCACCAGATCCCTTGGAACTGGAGTATGGATGGTGTGTGAGCTGCCTTGTGAGTGCCGGGAATTGAACCCAGGTCCTCTTGAAATGTAGCCTGTTCTCTTAACCAGAGTCACTATAATTAGACTTGGATTACACTTGTTAGTAGAGATGCTTTTCCTGTATCAGAAGTTCCATATACGTTGCCCATATTGTCCCGAGCATTTGATGTTCCTGGAATTGTGTAGACTATATTTTCTTTTTGGTCAGAAAGGTAAAATTCACATTTGAAAAAGAAGATAGATCCAGGCGATTATGTGTGACACCGTCTCCTCTCTGTTTGATTTTCCTCTTGGATTTGGAGTAGAGCTGTATCAAAGACAGGGTTAGGCCAGATGTCAAACAGTAAAAGATTCCGTCGGCATTTTGGAGGCTGATACTAGATGCTGTCACGGGATGAACTTCCTGGAAGTATGAAATGTGAAATGTGGTACAATACATTTTAAAAACGGAGGGTTTGAATTTTTATTTCAGGTATGTGTGTGAGTGCCTGAATGTGTGTCTGTGTATCGCATGCATGCCTGGTACCCAGGGACGCCTGGTGTTGGATCACCTGGACCTGGAGTTACAGGCAGTGAGCTGTGAGCCACCTGCTGTGGGTACTGAGAACCGAACCTGGGTCCTCTGCAACAGCAGCAAGTGTACTTAACCACTGGGCAGTCCCTCCAGCCCCACAATTGCATTTTATAGTAGTATCACTAAACGAAGTTTAACATAATGCAGTAGGAAAGTACTATTGCCAGTCTATGTCCCTACTTATGAATTTAACAGTTCAAAGATTTTTGTGTTTTCGTCACATTATGAGATTTCACCGTCTTCCCTAAAACACACGAGGACATTTCAGTTCTCAGGTACATCTGTGCGTCCACAAGTGCTCCGGCATCAAGAAGTACATCAGGATGCCCTTCCCTGTTGGGACAACGTTGCTTCACTCACTGCACAGAATGGGAATTCACACAAGGTGACCTGATGGCGATGACGGAGGTATGTGGTTATGTGACTTTCCGCAGGCCAAAGGAAAGCCCTCCTAGAAGCTAAATGCTGAATCTTGGCTGAATACCAAACCCAAGGTCAAATTTCACCGCATTCACAATTTGGAATTTAGAAGGACATTTCAGGAAGCAAACTTTGTTTTTCAAAAACATAGTTTCTCTATTCGCCTTTACTCATTTTCTGGAAAAATAACTGTCCATTTTAAACAGAAATTAGCACATTCCCGAAAGATCCACAAGATGGCGCTATGAAGTGGCGTTTAGGAAAGAATTTCAAAAGCTGCTAGAAATGCTTTTGCAGTCAGGGTCAAATAAGTGTCCCTGCAATATCTGCCTCCAGATGAACCGGGTTTTTTAAATGACGTTGGTGAACGAGGCGAGTTTTTATAAATGAGCATATCTTTAGTCCTGATGCTACTTTTAAATATTCTATTAATTATACTTCTATTAACTTTACTTTTGGCCTCATGTTGTAAGAACATTTTGTGAGAAAACTAAGAGTTGAATTCGAATGTTGGCAAGGCTAAATCATAAAGGCAAAAGAACCGGATGGAAGCAGACACGTTTCTAATTCACATCTACCTGAATCTCTGCGCCTGCTCATCCGACCCGGGGAGATTAACCCATGTCTGGAGATCTTTTCCATTGTTATAGTCAGCTGGGGGAGTGAGGGAGCTGCTGCCATTAATAAGGAATTATCTCACACCAGTGTCTTAATAACGACAAGGTTGAGGGCTGGAGAGATGGCAGAGGACCCGGGCTCAGTTCCCAGCACCCACATGGTGGCTCACAACCGTCTATAACTCCAGTTCCAGGGGTCCAGTGCCCTCTTCTGACCACCTCAGGCACCCAGAACATGTTATATAGATGTGCATGCAAGCAAACACGCATTCACATAAAACAATACATCTTAAAAAAAGCAATGACAGGCTGAGGGATCTCGTTTACTGCTCTGTCAGCTCATCTATTCACCCGCGTATTCATTTCTGTATGCAGTTATCTTCTCTTCAGTCTATTCATTATCTGCGCGTGCAACAAATTTTCAGAGTGTCACCGTGATTCAAGACTGGACCAAGTGATAACGATAAGGAAGATAATTCTTTTTAATCTCGTTTTTACTCGGTCTGACAGGAGAAATAGTTATGAAATGATATAGTGACAGGGTATGATTGGTGCCTCATTCCTAAATGTAAGACATCCTGGAACAGGGAAGCCATATAAGGAACCAGCCTGAAAAGGATAGAATTTAAGAAGCATTTACTGGGTGGGAATTGATTGTGAGGCAGGGGGGAAGTCACGGAGTGAAATTTTGAGCCAACAACAGCAGAGGGGCACAACCGTCAAAGGCGTCTGGTGAGTGTGTGCTGTTAAGACAGGAAATGAATGAGAAGACTTGGGGAAAACATGGTGTGATGTCTATAAAGTCAACTTGACACAAGCTAGAGCCATCTGAGAGGAGGGAGCCTCAATTAAGAAAATGCCTCCATAAGGTCAGGCTGTAGGCAAACCTGTAGGGCATTTTCTTAGTGATTGATGGCGGAGGGCCCAGCCCTTGGTGGGTGATGGTGTCCCTGGTCCCTGGGCTGGTGATCTTGGGTTCTAAAGAAAGCAACTGAGCAAGCCATGAGGAACAAGCCAGTAAGCAGCTCCCTCCGTGGCCTCTGCATCAGCTCCTGCCTTCAGGTTCCTGCGCTGTTTGAGTTCCTGTCCTGACTTCCTTCAGTGATGAACGGTAATGTGGAAGTGTAAGCCAAACAAACCCTTTCCTCCCCAAGCTGCTTTTGGTCCTGTGTGTCTCATCACAGCAATAGTGGTCCTGTAGCAGGAATCTTAACAGTTCTTATTAATAAAAACAAACCTGGAGCCAGGTATTGGGGTGAATGCTGGAAGATCAGAGAAGCAGAACAAGCCACAGCCACCTCACCTTGCCAATTCCTCAGCTGATCCTGTTTCCTCAGACTGGAAGCTTCTGAGTCCTCATTCAAATGGATCTCAGCTGAACTGTTACTGAAAGCCTAAAAGCTTAACCAGCTCTAGTTCCTGGTCCTCACGCCTTATATACCTTTCTACTTTCTGACATCACTTCCTGGGATTAAAGGCTCACTTTCTGGGATTAAAGGCATGAATCACCATGCCTGGCTGTTTCCAGTGTGGCTTTAAACTCACAGAGATCCGCCTCCCAAATGATAGGATTAAAGGCATGTGTGCCATCATTTTCTGGCCTCTATATCTAGTGGCTGTGCTGGTCTCTGACCCCAGATAAGTTTATTAGGGTACACAATATTTTGGGGAACACAGTATCACCACAGTGATCCTAACTAGGATACATGGAAAGTCTGAGGGAATAGAATAGGGCTACTCTGGGAGAAACCTGGGATTTCATGGTCTAGGCATTTTAAATTTAAAATAGAGAAGTAATTTGGGGCACGTGACAATTGACTTCTTTAGCACTGTCTCCACACACTTCAAATGTCTGAGGAATCCATTTAGATGTTTCTTTTAGTTTTACATTGTTCTGTAATTACAAAGTCAGTCTATAAGATAGACATAATATATTAGACTTATATTACAACTGTTAGTAAAGATCGTGACTATAAAGAAATATCTTTGCTTATTAAGGAAGGATGTCACTCTATCTCCCTGGCTGGGAAGTTTAGACCAGATTGCTCTTGAATTACAGTAATCCTCCTACCTCTGCCTCATAAGTGCTGGAATTAAATGTGTCCACCATCATATCTGTCAGAAATGGCTTTTTATTTGCAAAAATTATATTTATTGTGATATTTAATTATAATATCAGAGACTGGTTCCACAGGTAAACCACTTGCCCCAAGATCATGAGGACTGGAGCTCACACCCTCCATTTAAAAGCCAGGTGGGCATGGCAGCGAGCCTCTAATCCCTATAATATCGGCAAAGACAAGGAAACCCTGGAGCAAACTGGCTAGCCGGACTAGCCAGAATGGGAGCCTGGGTTCAGTAAGCGACCTTGCCTCAGTGTGAAAGGCGGAGAGCAACGGAGGAGGGCTCCTGACAACATCAGCTTCAGATCTCCACACGCAGTGTGTGCGCTCCTCCCCGCATGGGTCAACATGCATGCAAACACAAGCGATGCACACCATATACGTCCTCATGCAGAAATATGTAATGTCACATCTGTTTATTTAAATTTAGTGTTTGTTCCAAGCCTGGACATACTTATACATTATTCTGTGGAGGGTAGTCCTCCAATTGGTTTATTGCTGAATGTGTAAATAATTAAGTGAGGTTGCCCCCCCCTTTAAAAATTCCTTTTTAAAATATTTTATTATTTGTTTAATGTGTATGAGTGTTTTGCCTGCATGGATATTTGAGTATCATGTGCACTCTGGTACCCTTAGAGATCAGAAGAGGACATTAGATCCCTTGAACTGGACTTACAGCAGTTGTGAGCCGCCTTGTGGGTCCTCTGGAAGAGCTGCTGGTGTTCCTAGCCATCTCTCCAGCCCTCTGAATAAACTCTTAAAGTGTCTTTTACTCAGCCTTCTTTACTTCTTATACCTTTATCAGCAATTTAGGCAATCTAAGCTAAATCACTTAAAATATGTTCCACAATTTCAACAATTACTTCAAAAGTATTATTTTACAGAAATAAGTTACATCTTCTATTAATAAATAAATAAAACCTGAAGAATAGTTACTAATTTTTAATGAAATTAGTAGCACTCAAATATTTGATATATTTGTTTCTGACTTACAAAATTTATTATCCCAAAATATTTTTATTAAGTATTTTTATATTTTTTAATTTAAACTAGGTTTTAAAATATGGATGGCTGAAACCACTGCGGAGGACAGGTCTGTGACATTCAGAATTTATAGCCTTGGATCAAATGGTATAACGTGATAAAAATAAGAAAAAAAAGAATGGGGTGCAGAAAACAAAATCAGGCCATATCTAAAATCAATACAGAAACCCCAAAAATTTCCCATAAGGAACACTGCCATCCTTTCTCCCAAAATAGAGGAATAAAATACCAGTGTTGAAAGTGACGGAGGCTCTGGGCAGGGCAGGGCTCTTACCGTCTTCCCAACTAGTTAATGATACAGTCACTGAACCACTTTCTTCTCTGCCTGATGTCTGAGCTATAATTGTCCGCTCTGCTTGATTGCATAGTTTTGACTCCTTCTTCCTCCTTCCCCATATTTTCATCCTTCTGGGTTCTGAATCACTTTTGTTTGGGTATTAATTAAAATCTTTGATGGACCATTCCAGATTTAAATGTTCAATTATATTTATTTCCCTTCAACTAGTAAAATCCTGACAATAACTTACAAAGTTATATTCCACGGTGCTTGCCTTCTGAGATCGCGCCGTTGCCCCTCCCCCTTGAAAATCCGGAGCTAATCTTCCAAAGTCAAATGCTGTTGTTAAGAGAAGGTTTCCAAGCCTAGGAAAGGTAGCTGAGCTGATTCCTGTTTTTAAAAGACACCTTGGAGCTCAGGCAGGGCCTTGGGCAAGCAGAAGTAGGGACCCTTGTAAACCTGCAAGGGCCCTTCCATTGCCCCTGCCTCAAGCCCTGCTTCCCTCTCCAGTGCCTCCTTCCAGGTGAGACGTTTGAGGAAATGCCAGATGAACCCAATAGATTCCTTTTGCCCTGAATGCCGAGGAATTTTCAAGTTATGTTTTCCACAAGCTAATCCTCGTGGCCCAGGCCTGTAATCCCGGCACTTGAGGGGAAGTAGGGACTGAGACAGGAGGATCTTGAGTTTGAGGCCAACCTGGGATACCTAGTGAGAGCTAGTCTCTAACAAATGAGAAGAAAACGGTCTCCATGAGTTCGATAGACTTGCAAGCCCAAAGAGCTGTGTGATGACCGAGGCACAGGAAAAGATGAAGAAAAAATTATCAACAGTGCCCCCCCCACCCCACCCCAATTTCTCTGTTCGTCTTCTTCCTAAAAGCTTACATGTGATGAAAAGGCAGATTTAGAAAATGGAAATTCCTTCACCCACTGAGCTATAGAGCAAGACAAATCAGCAGGAAAACCATTATGCTTTCTGTCTGAATATCTTGCAGACCGAGGTTGGAAATCTGCCCATGAGCAGCTCAGCTGATGCTCTCCAGAAAGCACTGCTTTCCAAGCACCGGATGCCTCTGGACACGCTTTGATATCAGGAAGTAGAAAACACAAGACCTTCACGTCTGTTTCTGTTCCGGATTCTCATGCAGACACGCAGAAGGGACTTTACCTTCTTGGCGTCAATGGAGTTGACGTTCATTTGCATACACCCGGAGACATTAAATGATCCTTGAATGAAGGTGACAGCAGTGATACAGAGGAGCCTTCCAGTGCAGAGATGACTGGTTACTGCTGGGCTGTTCCCAGTCAGAGCTGGCGCTCAACACAACTCCTGGGACTTTAATTCTCATTGATAAACCTGAACGTGGTAACCGATATTCCTGTTTCTTAGGGGTTAGTGTGTCTACGCACTTTGTGTAGTTTTCTGAATATAATGATACATTGTGGAATCATAACCGCCTTCGAAATAATCTAGTTTCTAAGTTAAATGATTAGAAAAAAAATTCTAAGTGTTTTCATTGGTACTCTGATGGCAAGGAAAATACAGCTCTGGAGAGAGGGAACAGGAAATGCTTTTAATTTTATTTCCAGGTTTTATAATGGAGGACCCCGCCTCCTAAGAAACACTGGAAAGCATCAGAGGACAAGAGATGAATTAAGGGGCTGGTGGATCATAGAGCTGGAGGCTTCCAGATACTTACATGTGCTATGATGGCTCTTAGTGAATCAGATGGGTAAGTGATTCCAATTTCAGCTAATCACAACAGTGACATTCCGCTATGCTTGCCCTCATGACAAAGAGATGAGCCAATCCAAAAATCCCTATTATGTGAAAAACGAAGTCTAGAATATTAAGGTGAAATAAACAGTTAATTCTGGACATTTATCTCATTCTGCTATTAAGACTGAAATTATTAGAAATCATTTAACTAATCAAGGCTCTGCTATGTAGATGATGGGTATGTTTCTGTTAGGAGGTATAACATCATTCTGGATATCAAGATTTTTTTTCTGAAGATTTTATTTTTGTAATGTGTGAGTGCCTGAGGAGCCTAGAAAAGGGCATTGGCTCCCTTGGAGCTGAAGTTACAGGCAGTTGTGAGCTACCCCATGTTGGTGCTGGGAACTGAATTCGGGTCCTCCTCAAGAGCAGCTAATGTTCTTACTCACTGTCATTTCTCCAGCCCGGCGCCCTCTTCTGGCCTCCACTGGCGCTGCATGTGGAAGTGGTACACAGGTATGTACAGGCAAACACTCACACATAGCAAAACTAAACCCTCTAAAGGAATGAGATGAGGGGCTGGAGAGATGGCTCCGAGTTAAGAGCACCAACTGCTCTTCCAAAAACCCCAGGTTCAATTCCCAGCACCCACATGGCAGCACATAACTGTTTGTAACTCCAGTTCCAGGGGATCTGACACCCTTACACAGACATATATATATGCAGGCAAAACACTAATGTTCATACAATAAAAATAAATGAAATTAAAAGAAAAAGAAGCGAGGTGAGGTAAAATTCAATTGCTATTTATTTAATGAGTAATAGGACACACATATCATGACATTCCATGGTGCAAATAGTTTAACATTCACTTTAGAAACATCTCTCTGCTTAATATCCTAGAACAATGACTAAGAGAAAGAAATAAAATGCCCCATTCCATGGAGAGGCAAAAAGTCAGGATGAAATTGAATTAGCACAAACAAACAAAAAATAAAGGTGAAGGTGAGCATCCCCAAGACGAAGGTCACATTAGGAATCGAATTTCCATCTCACAGAGGGAAACTGGCCACGTGGCTTTGTTCAATTCTGACAAATGATAGTTAGGAAATAGATGTATAGTAGGTGATGGTTATATTCATTGTCAACTTGACACCCAGGAGGGATTGTCTGGATTAAGGTTAGCCTTTGAGAAGATGTGTGGTGGGATTGTCTTGACTAAATTAGTTGATGCTAGAAGACCTGTCTTAGCTGTAGTTGGGAGCACTCCTGAGCAGGGGGTCCTGGACTACACAGAACAGCTAAGAAAGCTCTCACTGACAGGCTGGCATCAGTCCACCGCTCTCTTCCTAAAGGATGCCATGTGACGAGATCATGTGACTTCCCCACAATGGTGAGTCAAATAGGCTCCTCCCCCCTTAAGTTGCTTTGGTCAGGGTTTTTAATCACAGGAACAGAAAAGAAACTAAGACACACTATCCATTAAATTATTCTTTAAAATATTTCAAAATTCCTAAGCATAACAAGAAACCCATTAATGCTTTCCATTAGTCCTGGCTCTGAGCTCAGGTAGATCCATGGAGCCACAGCTGAGGATGTCTTTCTTTATCTTCTTCAGCTCACACGGGCCAGGAGACTCTTACAGGATCTAAGCTATGCCCACTTGTAAAAATGCAAGAGCAAGGTGAAGTGTCCTCCATCTAGTAGTCTAACCCAGAACCAGGGGGAGGAAAGAGCGGGTGATGGAAGGCTTGGGCATCTCAGTTGAGTCTTCTATTCCAGGGTTGATTTGTTTCTGGACAGGGGTCATAAACCAAAGCACCAACAGCCAGCAGGTGAACTCAGCAATAGAAACACAGACTCAGGAAGTATGAACTATCCTTACAAGGAGTGCTAAAGTAGAAAAAAAGAGACTTGAGGAGCATAGAGCTCCTGTGAATAGGGAAGCGGGCAAGCTCACCGGCGGACCAACGCCAATGGTGCCTTTCCACTGCCCGAGAACACACCAGGGCTTTAAGTCACTGCTTAACCTCTCAAGGACCTGCTTCCGTGTGAGTGGTCAGAGTGCAAGCGGCCCAGACAGCCCACTTTCCCTTCGTTTGCATTTGGAATGGGCATGTGAAGATTTACCTCCGGGTTATTGTGCTTTGAGGCCCATGGCCCTTCCTGTGTGAGAGAGAGAGCTTTGCAGAGAGGGAGGGCTAGAAGATGCAGGAAGCCACCTCCCGGGGAACTGCTGTCCTGACAACCTTAGGTGTCACGTGGCGTCCTTTGGAGCTTTAGGAAGTGATGGCATGGAAGATTAGCACACTGTCTCCTTCCCCCATCATCAGATTATCATTCCAGGGGCCTCAACTCTTTGCTCGACCATGGAAGAAACTTTGGGCCTCGCAAGACCTTTTGGAAAATGGAAGCTGAAGCGATAGGTCACAAAAGCTCTCGATGGAAAAAAAAAGAGAGAAGCAAAGGACAAATTCCGGCTTAAAAGCAATCGAAATGGCCTGATGAATGCTGGGGTTAGATGGTTATTAAACACTAAAGTGGATATCTATCTATTCATGCATTTCTGTGCAGATATATATATACATACATACATATATATATATCATCCCACCTAAGTATATATTTAATTCCGTAAGATCCCGGAACACTTCGGGGGGATTTAAACTGAAAAGCCAACCTCAAAGGGACTGATTCCTGCGACAAAACACAGACACCTCTGGGGTGAAATGTGGCAACGGTTTGACAGGCATGGCAGTCGGCTAGAAAGGATTCATCCAATTAAAATTGCGGGATGAATTTTGGCTGGCAGAACGTAATTACCAGCCTTGGACTGGCTCCAGGATCCTGAGGTTAACACCCTTCCTCTTGCCAACAACCCTCCTACCTGCCAACACTCGGCGCCGGGGAAGGCTGGATCTGACATAATGGCACATAATACTGTTGTGACATCTAAGTACAATGATGATGGTGTGAGAAGCATGATGAACCTGATTTTTTTTTTAACACTCATTATGTTACTTATTTTTATGCCACATTAGGCTAGAAACCAAATGTCCACATAAATGTTAATTTCCTCCGAACTGTGTTTAAAAATTATAATTAGAAAATTAAAAAATAGTTTTAAAAATTAATCTATTCCATCAAAGTAGTTATTTGGTGATTATTTCACTTCAGGAGCGAAACTAGATAAAAACGGTGACGTTAAATCCTTGTTACATTAAAAGGAAAGAAAACAACAACAACCAGAAACAGGTCCTGATTTTTTTGTTTTTTTTTTGTTTTTTTTTTTTTTTTTTTTTTGTTTTTTTTTTTTTTTGGTTTTTTTTGTTTTTTTTTTTTCTGGAAATGTGTTCTCAGAGTTGTCTGGCCTGGGGGGATGGAGAAGGAAGTGCATAAGCAAACTCCACATTCCTGGTAAACTGAGTAAGGGAGGGTGTGTAAGTGAGGCCTCGGTGGGCTGGGCGCTCCAGGGGAGAGCCCTCCGGCTGGTGGGTAAAGACCCGGTCTGGAGATTATAAATCCCTAATGGGAAGGGCAGAGTCGGCTCTGGGAAGGCCAAGGGGCTCCTCTCCACTAGGTGGAAGAGCCTGCTTGGCTCTGTAGTCCCAAAGCACCTGATGATTGTCTTGTCCAGTCCCCTTCCGGCCTGGCAGCTGTAGTCACCAAGATCTCTTGGGTGACTGCAACCTGGGAGCTCAGGAACGCTGAGAGGTCTGTGCCCCCACCCCACTCCTCCCTGCTCTGACCTGCTGGCTCCTCCAGGGACGGGACAGGGACTTTGGTCTATCACCTGAAGTCATCCAGGGTGGCCGGATGGCTTGGCGATGTGGGATCTTCCTGTCCCAAACCACCAGAAGAATGGGGCATTGCTTTGGGCCCCGTCTAAGAGCAAAGGCTGCGTCAGAGCCTCGTATGGCGCGCATGTCAGCTTTTGCAGTGACGGTAGAGTCTCCAACACCAACTTTGTGTGATTTAGCTTGTCCATGGGGAATCAGAATGTGGAATGAGTGGATGAAACTAATCCTTTCTTTTGCACTGTTAGGGGTTGCCATAAACACCATTTGTTAAAAAGCATAATTACGTTGGGAAAGTGCCTGATGAGACAATTAAGCTACATAAACACACTGAAAACAAATGGAAACCAGGAGACACCCACACCCCTTGTGTAAAGCGATTTTTTTTCTTTTTTTGTTTACACAGGAAAGCGAGGTCTGAGTTGCTTTCTCGTGACGTTATTAATGTCTAGAAGAACTCAGTGATCACACTTTTCTGAATTTTCTCTGATGGGACAATGGAAAACCTACAAGCAAGTCTGAAACTAGCTGGGAAACCCGTCCCACAGCAGCCAGTGTGCACCCAGTGTGCGCTGCACAGCGAGGAGATCCCCCCGCAGCCATCTTCGCGAACATCGCTGTTTAAAGGCTGGTTCGCCGCAGTACCCTTCACTTGGAGAACTTTCCCAGGCGCAACGACCTTCTTTAAATGTTTGTGGAATGAATTCACCAGGACCTCATTCGTTTTCAGTTGCAATATTTAGAAGAGGCCCACCCTAGGATGACCCGATCTTGAATTATTGTCTTGTATTTTGAGATATTTTGATTCTATTAGATTATAACGTTGTTTGAGGCATGGGCGATGGGCTGCCAAATGTCATCTGGCGGTCTAAAAAGAATCAATGTAACCTCCCAAATGTGCGGGATTAATACTTCAATGGCGAAAAAGTAAGTCGTATTCTTGGTATTATTGAGTAACATAAATGAGAATATATGTCTCTCTGTTCAAGGAAGAGTCTCAAGGAAAGATTTATTTTAAACTGATTTAGAAACTTTGGGGGTAAAAGGAGAAGCCAAAGCCAATCAAATAGCCGGACCCACCCGGATCACGCTCTGCGGGAGTATTTTTATTTGCCACATGAGTATTTTTTAAAAAATCAACATATTAAGTAGTCTCCCTCAGCATACTTTAGCTAACAAAATGACCCTGTCTGCTTGTCAAATAGTGTAGGCCTGGAAAGGAGAATCAGCCACGCTGAGGAGGGCCATGCTCAAAGTGGAATAACATGCTTCCACAAGAAAGTATCACTTCACAGCCAGACTGGGTAATTCACCAGGTATTTTCCGGTGTTGTTACTACATTCCTGTTCCAGTGAATGTGCCCGCTGACACACAGAACACCGTCCCAGCCGGTCTGAGGACTTTCCCCTTAGATCTTCTCTAGGAAACAACAGTAAAGCATCCGGTCACGACGCCCTGCTTTCCAGGAAGGTAGGATTCTCGTGGTTAGTGAACAGGAAGGTAACACTGAACTATAGAGACTGCAGTAAAGGATCAGTTTTCTTTTATTCCAGAAAAGCCATTTGTGCCTCTAGCCTGGGGCTCTGTGTGGAGGCCTGCTCACCAAACCCTTCAGAGGCCAGAAGAGGTGACACTGTTGGGAGCACAGCAAAGCGGTTCTTGGAGAAAGTGGTGGGCACACCTGGCCGTTGCTGCAGCTGCTACTGATGGGTGATGTCATACTTTGAGCTGCATGCTGCCCCACACCCTGCATCTGTAGACGCTCTTCCTGAAGTGCTTCCGGGTCATGAGCTGTCACAGCTCTCTCTGCAGCTGCTCTGTGATACCCAGAGAGAGAGAGAGACAGAGACAGAGAGATACTGAGCACTTTAGTGTGGATGCTTGGTTTTTTTCAAACGCCTGCATTAGCTTAGCTGTGCAAATCTCTGAGATGCAGACTGTTCAGAGTACTGTTAGGCCCACAAGAAGGATCTATTTACCCAAAAATGTACTGTTTGCTTCATAGGCCCCTTGTCTGATCATTAATACAATAAGCATCATACATAACACATCGTACTTTTTCTTTAGAAAGTTAAATTAAAAATAAGCTTTCTGAATGCCAAGCTGTTTTCAAAGCAATCTTGCCAGCACAATCCATGATATCATTCCAGTATTATTATTGCTCCTGCATGTTCTTTGTGCAAGGACTGTTAGGCAATTATGTTGAAATGATATGCACAGGGTCACCCAGTAATTCAGTGGAGACAGGAACTCAAGCCTCACTACTGAGTGATGCGACTATGGTTTTGTCATTCTTCACAAAACCTTCCTGTGGTGACACATGGTTTAAATATCATTTGCTTTTATAGTCAAATGCACACAAAACATAGGGTATCTAGAGATTTAAAATCATTTAAATAGGAATATTTTGTTACTAAGTAGCTTTGTGTCACCAGGTGAGTATTAGAGTGTCAGCCTTCTGTCACCCAAACAGTGTATTTTAAGTTTGGATTGGCAGTTTTTACAGCTCCCACGAGAAAGAAGAGTCTGCTCCCATCCACCTCTAACTAAAAGCACATTCAGGCTACCGTCTTCCAACTTGGAAATGTTTGTGAAATTCTCAGTAATGACTGATTTTTAAAGAGACACACCTTTTGGAGTCACTCTGCAGCTGGTTCTTTCACTTTTTCTCTGTAGGAAGAGCCGGTGTGGGCTCTTCAGTGTCAGAAAGAGGACATCTATTGGGGTCGGGCCACCCGTGTGTCTGTGATTGAATGAGTGTGCAGGGACGTGTGTGGAAGGCACACACTGATGGGTTCCTGGGTCTCAACTTGCAGTTTTTATCAGCTTATTAGTGGCAGCCGCTCAAATGGAATTATAGCTATTATACTCCATTACAAACACCAAACAATTTACTTCTGCCGAGATTCATACCGGCAGCTCCTCCTGCCAGCTCGCATTCTCTTCCCACACGCGTGTTTTAAGAAATTGCAGGAGAGCGAGTTTCATTCTTCCAGCATTTGGGTCTATTGAATCATATGGAAGTACGAATAAAAGCTTTTCAGAAGATTTAAGCAAAAAAAAAAAAAAAAAAAAAAAAAACCCTAAAAGTCATCCTATCTCTTTTCTCCCAGGAGCTAGAATGTGTTGAGAAACTGGATAACACAGGAAATGGCATACTTTTGCTCTTGTCTCTTCTTTTGCAGTTTGAAAGGTGCAGGGAGAACTGCACAGGTTAAGAAGGTGAGGCTGCTTTACAAACCATTTAAAGGAATGTATGTTTAAGGGGGCGGATAAAGTGATATAAATCTTATTTTTTTCTAATTAGGCCAAAGCGGGCACATTTAAATGACCTACTAAGTCTTCATACAGGAAAGTAAGCTATAAAAGTTAGACCTACCTGAGTGCTGTGGGCCTCCACAGATGCTCATTTGACTGTGAGCAAGTGACATATTTTTATCTCTCACACAGGCAATACTAAGAGTGGAGGGCTGCTTAAGCTACAGTTACTGGCTCAAACTCCTTTTTCCTGCAGCTCTGAAAAGATCTGTTGTTGAGTTGCCAGGGGACAGAGAGGCATAATAGCATCACCAAAGGCTTAATTACGACCTAAAGCCTTTAGTCCTTCACTTTGAATTTGCTTTTGTAGGATTAACGGGGACTTTTCAGGAGGCTGGACCAGGCTTGTAAACTTCAAAAATAACTTCGGGTTTATGTATGACTGCCACATCAGGGTATAGCAGCTTTCTCCTCCAGGTTACACAGTCCAGTGTGTAGGGTACCAAAGCTGGAAGTCATTAACGGCTAACTGTTGGTGGCCCTCCAAAGGAGATGGTAGAGTCGGGGCAGTTTCAAATGGACAGGTGCGTGCATACCTCAAACCCCTTGTGGTAAACACTAATTGCCTTTTCCTAGACTGGTGTTTTTTTTGTTTTGTTTTGTTTTGTTTTGTTTTTAAGAGTTCAGACTTTGCTCGGAAAAGTTTGATCTCTGGTTTTTGGAAGGAAATATTGACAAGAACAAGGAGATGAAATCGTTAAGCCACAAAATGCAAACGAACACAATTTTTGTTGTTTTGGGTTTTTTAAAGACAAGGATTTTACTATGTAGGCCAGATTGGCCTTGAACTCATGGTCCTCCTGCCTTAGCCTCCCAAATTCTGAGATTATGGTCATACAATATCACAGTCAGCTTTGAGTGATACAATCAGACCACTGAATACAAAGCTTAACTTAGACAAAGTGAAGAGAACTTGGTTGAGTTGAGTAGCAAGTCCCTAAGGTCTCTTGCAGACATCCAGTGCTTACAACCGAGCTGAGCCCTCCAGCTGTCTGCACCTACACATGCTGTAGGAAGATTGGGCAACCCTGATATGAGCGTCATGCTTGGTGATACTTAGTGTCACTTTTAATGGTCTCAATCTAGAACTTTTCTATCAAATTAAATTTAATTATATGAGGAGAAATTAAGTATTAAGGTTTCATAACAGAAAAAAATCCTTGCATTTTAGTGACATTTTCCTTTTTAAAAAATTATATATATATACATATATATTTACTAATTCTTTGGGTAATCGATCCATGCATACAATGTGTTTGGTCATATTTACTCCCTTACCTCCTTTCAACTTCCAGATCCACTCTCTACCTGCTCACTCACTTTTAACTTTGGGTCCTCTTCTTTTCCTTTTAAACGTCCCAAGCCCACTGTGTGCTACCCATGTACTCATGGATGTGGACCATCCCCTGGAGCATGGTCAACCTATAAGAGTCTACACCCTGAAAGAAAATGACTCTTCCTCCCAAAGAAGTCATCAGCTATCAAAAGCTCCTCAGGTAGGGGAGGATCGTATGAACCTCACTCGCTCTGTGCTGGACTATTGTCTGGCTCGATCTGTGTAGGTCTTATATAAACAACCACAGCTGCTGTGAGCTCATGATTACAGTCATCCCACCAGGCCCAGAAAACACTATTTCAGTCCAATCCTTTCTGACCTTTGCTTCTTAAACTATTTCCATCTCCTCTTCCTTCATGGTCACTGAGCCTCAGAGGCAGTGGGGCCAGGTATGATACACATGTCCTATCTATGGCTAAGCGCTTCACAGACACTTCGTCTCTGTAGTTTGGTCAGTTGTAAGTTTCCATGTTGACCACTGTCCACTGCACAAAAACCTCTGATGAGGTCTGAGAGCTGAACCAATTCACAGGTATAGAGACAAATATTTAGAAGCCGTTTGCTATTATGTCTATATAGCAAGATAAAAGTAGCTGATTCCCCTTTGGGGCCTGTGAACTCCCCAACCACGGCCTCTTGGTCAGACTTACAGGGATAGGTTTCCGCCTGTGGAGTGGCATCTATGTTGTGTTTTGTGCAGGTCAGGTGAAGAAAGAGGGTCACTCCAAAATATAATTCAGACTTAACAAAAGCAGCAGGGGAAATCAGTCTCCATGGACTGACTACTCTGGCTTGGCAAAAGCGTCCTCGATTGTTACACAAATTACATCTCTAGCAAGCCAATTTCCACGTACCCAAAACCCTTGTCTAGAGTTGTTTGAAGCAACAACCATTTGCCTAGGCAGTTCTCAGCCTTGGTTTGCCAGGTTCTCTCAAGACTAAGCTACGCAAAGGCTCTGTAATTCCTTCAAAAGAGCAACTCAGATAACAATCCCTGACTTTAAACAAAAGGTGGCTCAAAGCCTAGGCACTGTCACTCTGGAATACAAGCCCAATGCAATGGCTCTGTGGAATCGCTCACTACAGAGTGGGCCTTGAATCCAATTAGAAAGTGGTTGGTTACCTCTATAACATTTATGCCAGTATTGTACCTATAGGCACATCAGTCATAATTGAAGCTCACAGGGCAAACATCTGGGCAAGTCTCTTGGTAACGTTCCCCTTCAGCACCCTTCCAGTACTCTGAAAGCTAGCCAGTGGGAAGACAATTTCCTGGTCGGTTCAAGACTGATTTCTCTCTGTCCTGTAACTAAACTGTGTGGTGTCTTCGGCAATAAGGTCTTAATAGTTTAGATATGGTGGGAAAGCAAGAACAATGACAACAGCCTGAACTATTTTGGGTTCTCTGGAGTCTCAGTGACCAGTAGCTTGCAAGGAGGTAACCCATACCAGATACTGACATTTTCATGGCTGTTGCGCACATATGTTTACAGCAGCTGTGGATATCTACACAATATCAATATAGTTAAAGATTACAACCCAGAGCTATGAGTGGCTCCCAACACTCCACTCCTAACTGAGGAGTTATAGACAGCTACGGCTTCTGGGAGAGGGAGAATCATTTCTCCTTGGGAGATGAGTACTGCCCATACTCCACTGGATGACCCTATACCTACGCACATATTGGCAGCACTAGTTGGAATCAGTGAATTAAAAACAAACAAACAAACAAACAAATAAATAAATAATTTAAAAAGAGGACGCAAAGTTGAGAGGAAGATGTATTATGGGGTGGAGGAAGTTAGTGGGAGGGAATGGGGTGAATATGATTAGGAAACATTGTATAATGTTTGCAATTATTTAAAAAAATATAGCAGATCAGTCATTTACGATAGTGGCTCCTGTTGATAAGGGTAAGAGTTTAGTTTCTGTCTTCGAATATGTGTCTTCTTGGTGAAATGCAGGCTTTAGGTAGATTGGAATGTTCTTGAACTATCTAGGTACTGTGTAAATGAAGGCTCCCCACCGTTTAGTACAGCATACCCCCCAAACTGCACCTCATCATTTTTCTGAACATGTAAACCTTGTTTAGAATTTATTTCTTATGTATATGTGTATATGTGTACCTACATGAGTTTATATACATCATGTGCATGCATGTGTCCACAGAGGCCAGAAAAGGGTGTCAGGTGTCTTGGAACTGGATTTATGGGCACTTACGATCTGCCAAGTGTGGGTGCTGGGAACTGAGCCCTGGTCTTCTGCAAGAGCAGCGGGTGCTCTTAAGGGCTGAGCTGTCTCTTCAGCCCTCTGAACACATATATGAAACATTCTTTGATTCATCCTTATTACAGTGAATCTTGGGGTGCAAGACTGACTAGTGTTCTTTTGCTGAAGATGATCGCCTATGCTTAGTGGTTAAGAAAAAAACATATTCAGATCATTAACAGTGTTGATGCCCATCTGGATTTCATGATAAGTCAGCATGGAATGAAACATACAAAGGTTATGTTTTGGGCAGGGAGCCTGAAATCTTGATTTGGGCCACAGGTTGAAATGAAATGGGCTCCATGTTCTGTAGGGACAGTGTGAGTTTTGACAGGACACCTTGCATTTGAAGAATCATGCCTGCGTAAGATAAAAACTGTATTAACTTAAATTTTTTTGGTAAGGGACCAAAAATATCTTCAAATTAACTTGTTTTCAATTTAACAGATTATATTCTTTCAAAAGGAATGTTAGCTTGGAGATTGAGGCCCTGAGAGGTAACGACTAATAGGTACAGTCTCCAGATGGGAGGTCAGCGTTTGTTTCTGTTGCTAAAATGGTTATACTACTCTGTCAGTGGAGAAACACCATAACATTCTTAGGTGTCTATATCCAGTACTTATATATAAAACTTTAGTAAAAAATCTGCTTACTAGATTCAGAAAGACAAACATGGTGTGTATTCACTCACAAGTGGATACTAGATGTAAAGCAAAGGATAACCAGACTACAACCCACAGCTCCAGAATTGCTAGCTAACAAGGAGGACCCTAAGAGGGATGCATGGATTGCCCTGGGAAGGAGAAATAGATGAGATCTCCCGAGTGAACTGGGGATGAGGGGGGCAACAGAGGGAGAGGATGGGGGATGAGGACAGAAGGGAACAGGATGGTCGAGCTGGAACAGGGATGGGGTGAGAGAGCAGTGAAAGAGACACCATGATAGAGGGAGACATCATGGGGATAGGGAGAAACCGGGTGCTAGAGAAGTTCCCAGGAATCCACAAGACTTAGACTACTAGCAATAGTGGAGAGGGTGCTTGAGCTGGCCTACCCTGGTAATCAGATTGGTGAGTACCCTAACTGTCATCATAGAGCCTTCGTCCAGTAACTGATGGAAGTAGATGCAGAGACCACAGCCAAGCACCAGGTCGAGTTCCGGGAGTCCAGTCAAAGAGAGAGAAGAGGCATTCTATGAGCAAGGGGCATCAAGATCATGATGGGGAAACCTACAGAGCCAAGCTAGTGGGAACTCATGAACTGTAGACCAATGGCTGTGGAGCCTGCGTGGGACTAAAGTAGGCCTTCTGCATAAGCGAGACAGTTGTATAGCTTGATCTGCTTAAGGGGCTCCTGGCAGTAGGATCAGGATCCATCCCTGGTGCATGAGCTGGCTTTTTGGAGCCCACTACCAATGGTGGGAGACCTTGCACAGCCTTGATGCCGGGGGAGGGGCTTGGACCTGCCTCCACTGAATGTACCAGGCTCTGCGGACTCCCCATGGGAGGCCTTACCTTGTTGGAGGAGGAAATGAGGGGTAGGCTAGTGGGGGAAGGCTGGGAAGGGAGCAGAAGGAGGGAAGAGAGGGGGATCTGTGGTAGGTATGTAAACTGAACAAAAAAATTTCTTAACGAAAAAATCTGATTATTAAATAAGTACAAAGCTAAAATAAGTATTTGGGCTTTAAAAATTTATGGGTTTAAAAGCCATTTTAGTATAATTACTTATAAATCAGTTTGAAAATAACTAGTAATCGTATCAGATTAATGGGAGACTATTAAAAAAGTCAAAATAGGCAACCGTAAAAAAATAAATAAGTAAACTTTGCATGACCAATAAACACTGCCTAGCCCCACTACTTTGGGCAGGAAGAAGCTTGAAGAACTGTAAACTTGACTGTGGGGAGGTGGGCTGAGAGGAAATGTTGGATCTTTTCTTCTTAAATCATTTTGGATAAAAAGCAATTTTCTATTCCAACAGCAAGAGAAAAGAAAATGAAAGTTCACAGTTGCACATTTCTGGGCAAGCTCTGCTCCGGCTGCCTCAGCAGAGGCTTTCTTGGCCATCAGTACACAGGTTCAAGAGGGAACTCATCCTTGCCAGGGAGCAGTGAACTTACCCCCACTTACCCTCTCTCTGGTGTTGGGGTGGAAGAGTATAAAGCTGTGGGGAGAAGTTTGTGAAGTTCAGGACACACAGTTTTTGCAAATGCAAATGGCCTGTGACCATCTAATCACAGGTCGGTGGGTCAGCTTCCCAGGCAAAGTCAAGCCTGAGGCACAGTACCAACTATGGGTGTGGACTTTCCCACTGGCACGTGGTGTCTTTGGGACTCACCTATCCAATTTGTACCCATGGCATTTAGAAATTTTTCACTAATAATGTTGGTCCAATAGTTAGAGAAGAAACAACGGTACTTTTTTTTTTTTTTGAGTCCCTGGGATTCTTCCAGGCAGAAGGATGGCTTGCTTTGCCCATCTGTGTCCCATTTTCTAATGTAGAGGTAATGATGAGGTTGAAAACCACTCAGAGCTTAACTCCCACCCTGCTTTGCTCTGAGTTTTCCTTTTTTCCTTATGCACAAGTCCAAGGCTTTCTGTGGAGGTTATCTTTGGTATGCATGGCTTCAACCTCGGGGGTAAGTTTAATTTGGAAAATTTGAGTTACGTCACTTGAGGTGTTTTTGAATGAGGCAAATTGGGAGAAAAGAAAGACCTTTTGCTTGGACTGTCTAGCTGCATTGTGGTTAATTACAGAGCAGCGGCCCAGAACCTTTGGGGAAAGCCCTTCTCAGGATAATTGCATTCTTCCCTACATGACCTCAAAAGTCCTTCTATGATGTCGCCTCATTTTTCTTTAATAGTGAATTGTCTTAACATTTGGAGTGTAGATTTGGATTTTAGCTGAGCTACACCAAATACCAGGGACAGAAAATGAGACTTGTTTTCAAAGGAGTCCCCTCGTGGCTTCTGCTTCATTCTTAATGTGACCTGACAGCCAAGGGGTCATTTCCCAAGGAAACCTAGTCCCCGAATTTGCTTTACTTTTGATCCAAGAAAGAGTTACCTTCAGCATAGAGGGTTTCCACACAAAACCAGGAGCTCAGAATTGTCCAAACCATAATAATGATGTTAATTGTCTTCAAAACAATTCTGGATAATTACATTAACTCCGAAATTAGCTAGTACATGGAGTTCTTCCTAACATCAAGACTGGTCCACCCCAGATGTTTCTCCCAGTAGGAGACAGTCGAGAAGCGGAGGGTCGGAGGGCAGCCCTTCTCTCCTCTTTTGCCCTTCTGCTTCGCTGGCAGCTACTGTACCTCATGATTTAAACATGGACATTTTTAATTAAATGAGAGCTCAGCTGCATTCTTGAACTAATTTATAACATTTGATTTGAAACGTAATAGCTTCAATCTTCCTCTGATTAAAAACAGTCATATACTGTACATGGTTACTATTTTGATGCTCCAACATGCAGTTTTTATTTTTACATTCCCCTTTCTACACAGCTGTTCGTCTAATATCATCCAAAAATTTTTAAAGACTTTTTTTTTTGTAACAGCATGCTCAGGCATCCTTATGAGGCAGAAATATTCACACTTTAGGATCCCAGTATTTTCAGAACAGTAAAGGGATGTTTTTCATAGAGTAACCCCTTTCCAGGAAAACTAACTTTCAATGTAGGGTTTTCGGCAACATAGAAATATAGTTGAGATTGATGCATGTAATTCATGAGTGCAGTGTATGCAAAAGTTCCTAACAGCTCCGAGCTTACTTATACCTTAATTAAGGAAGGGGTTCTTAAAGTGGGTCCACAGTTTGTGTTCATGATATTTGTAAATGCTGTCTACATTATTTGTAAGTTTTTGTGCATGTGCTTTTGTGCATGCATATGATCCTAGTTGGGAAACTTCTAGAATAAAGGGGAAAGCAGTGCAGATGTGAGGGTAGCATCCACACAAGGATGTGCCAAGGACTTCAGTATGGTTGACCCGAACTTAGCGATGGGGTAGAATGGGAAAGCATTCCCAGGAAACTCAAGAAATGAGGCTCGAGATGTCATCAGAGGTTAGATTCTAAATCTTCAGTTTGGTGTTTGAGTCCAAATATTATCTTAAAGGTAAGAGAAACTATTTGGAAGTAGTATGGTTGGTTTTGAATTCAGAAAGATTATGTCGCCTGCATCGTAGAGAATGGAGATGATGGAGGATGAGAGAAAACAAAGAGAATAAAGACTGGCAGAGGACAGAGGGTGACAGAAATAGAGGGTGGCAGAGATTAGGGGATGGCAGAGAACAGAGGGTGGTAGAGAACAGAGGGTGGTAGAGACTAGGGGATGGTAGAGAATAGAGGATGATAGAGAACAGAGGGTGGTAGAGAACAGAGGATGGTAGTGAACAGAGGCTAGTAGGGACTATGGAATGATAGAGAATAGGGATGATAGAGACTAGCAGATGGTAGAGAACAGAGAATGATAGAGAATAGGGGATGGTAGAGAACAGGGGGTGGTAGAGACTGTGGAATGATAGAGAATAGGGGTTGATAGAGAATAGGGGTTGATAAAGAATAGGGGATGATAGTGAATAGAGGATGATAGAGAATAGGGGATGGTAAAGAATAGGGGATGATAGAGACTAGGGAATGATAGAGAATAGGGGATGATAGAGAATAGAGGGTGGTAGAGAACAGAGGATAATAGAAACTATGGAATGATAGAGAATAGAGGATGGTAGAGACTAGAAGATGGTAGAGAACAGAGGATGATAGATTCTATGGAATGATAGAGAATAGAGAATGATAGAGGGTAGAGGATGATAGAGAACAGGGGATGGTAGAGAACATGAAAACATAGAGAACAGAGGATGGTAGAGACCATGGAATGACAGAGAATAGAGAATGATAGAGAATAGAGGGTGGTAGGGAATA
>CABHPH010139606.1:10712-29387 GCA_902168325.1 Peromyscus nudipes
GATGCTGCACCCTGGGCATCATATTTAGAGCCATGGATGCTGCACCCCGAGCATCATATTTAGAGCCATGGTTGCTGCACCCAGGGCCAACGTAAGGACTAGGAGGCAGTGATTCCAGCTAGAACTCTGCCCGAGGACATCCCATGGCCATGCCAGACTTTATCCACTCTACCTAGAAGGCTCCCAGGCAGGTTGCTTATAGGAGATGCTCTCTGTCCATTCCCTCTCACCCTATCTTGTGTGTCTCTTCCTACCTGAAGCGTAGGGCTCGCCTCCTGTGTCCTCTTTTACTGCCTCCTCTTGGTCCCCCACCCCCTCTTATCTTTCCCATTGTCCCCGCTGCAGACCTAAGTGACTGTCGACTTTCTGTTGAGCCAAAGAACCTCTGGTAGTTTTTTTTTTTTTTTCATTTTTAAATTTTTATTAGCTAACATTATTTACTAGAGCCGGGGAGAGTGCTTGGCTGACATGCTCAAGGGTGAAAGTTGAGCCCCAGCTCTATGAAAATAGGTAAGTTTATTAAATAGTTGGCTAAATGTAGAAAATATTTTCTCTTATTAATTAAAAATAATTAAATGGCCATACAATGCTGTTCTTAAAGTTTAAGAAAAAGTGTGTTGTTCTTTGTTTAAAAAGTGGGGGGGAAGGAAAAGTTATGGTTGCTTTTATGAGAAAGAGAATTTTCCATCATTGGTATCAATGAATTATTTTAAAGTGAGGTTTAAACATAAATACCTTTGGCCCAGTCATAAGACCGTCGCCTCTGTTCCGTACTTGTGTTTTGCAATAAGCGTTCACTGCTGCTGCCTTCTGCAAACTCACTGCACGGGGCTTTTGTTTATGTAGATGTGGGTGACCGTCAGGCGGCTGCCAGCTGACTCCACGGCATAAGAGCTCGCTTCAGAGAGGCCACAGTCAACACTCCCTTTACAGAGACTCCTGTGTCCAGAGAGCAGCCATATAAAACGGCATCAAATTCGACACCCACACAGAGGCCTGTTTTAATTCACTTCTGAAGTTTTTCTGAATGCTCCATTTAAAATATTCTCCCGTCCTCTCCTGTCCCGACACAGAGCCCTTCTTGGATAATTTCTGATTTCAAGCGTCTATTTTTCAGACATCACTCTTGCCTTCTTTCTCCCCTCACCTTTCTCTCTCTCTCCCTTTTCTTTCTCCCTTTTTTCCCTTTCTCCCTCCCTCTCTCCCTGCATCCCCCCATTCTCTTCCCATTCCTTCCTCTTCTTTCCTTTTCCTTTGAAGTTTCTCCACACAAACATAGTTAGCTTGCCTCTCTTCAGCTCTTCATCTGATGCCCCTTTTCAAAGTTTAACCTAAAGGGAGAGGGGAAGCTGCCCACCCTGCAGCCGGGGTCCTGATGTGGAGCCTCCCCCTGCAGCCGGGGTCCTGATGTGGAGCCCACCCTGCAGCCGGGGTCCTGATGTGGAGCCCACCCTGCAGCCGGGGTCCTGATGTGGAGCCCACCCTGCAGCCGGGGTCCTGATGTGGAGCCATGGGGGCTTTGCTTGGAAAAGAAACTTGCAGCTTGATGTTGTCTTCTGCACTTGCTGCTTGCTCTTATCAAGAGCATTTCCTATCGCTCCAGAGCAGTGACATCCTGGCCACCACTGGTCCCTCTGAGAATAGGAACCGTGGGGCTGGAGAGATAACCCAGCTGTTAAGAGGGCTCCCTGCTCTTGCAAGGCAGCCGGGGTAGGTTCTCAGCACCCAGGTGACAGCTCACAATCACCTGTAACTCCAGTTTTCAGGGATCCAATGCCCTCTTCTGAACTCTGCAGGTCCCTGCGTGCATTTGGTGCGCATACGTATACTCGGGTATACACACACACACACACACGTACAAAGTAAAATGTTAAATATATATTAAAAATTGGAGCAAAGCTTACTGGCCTTTACCAGGAAAACACACATACATAAAACCCTGTACCCATCTTAGGTTCCCAGCCCGTCTGAACTAACAGGCCACAATTTTCCAAAGTTACACTTCTCAGTGGAGGCTGAAGACACTTTGAGGGATATCGAGTAAGGAGAGAGCTAAGATGGGCAACATTCCTGTCCTTACATTCATTAGAAGAGATCACTTTTCAAAATTAGTGTTGTGATCTGAGTTCTTTAGTATTATGAATATGGCAGCTCAGACCCCTAGCCCCAAAAAGAAAGCCAGTTGTATTAACAGTAGGAGTGAGCAGCAGTCCATCCACCCTGCCAAGCCCGAGGGTAAGCAGCCCACCATTCCACAGGGCATTTGCACTGAAGCTGATTTGTTCTTAGTGAAAACCTGCCTTAGGGGTCTGACTGTAAGTTCTGGGTCACCAGTTCCTGCTCATTTTCAATGAACTTCAGTTACTTGGTTGAAAACTCTGCATTGTTGATGTTTCATCTGAGGAGAGATTCACAAGGCCATCCTTGAGTTTTAAAGGCTTCATTTAGTTCCATAAATCTCTGAAAAATACTTGCATATTCCCTTGGCACAGTAGGAAAAAAAGCAAGTTTCCTCGTTGTCTGGGGTGAATGGAAGGAGTTGCTTCCGTGCAGAGGTCTGCTGTGGGAGCTTTCCCAGTGCGCAGGGCTCCCGGCTGTGTTCTGTAGCCATTTAGAAAATCATTTCCCTGGCAGGTGTGAACTCTGGACAGACTTGTGTGGCATCGAAGTAGAGTGTTTTATGATTTTGTGAATCAGTAGTGGATAGTAGACTGGGTGGGACCATCTTACATTGAGTGCAATGAATCTCACCGGCATGATGGTGTCAGCCTCTGCTCCTGACTAAGCTTCTGTTCTCTTCATTGTCCTTTCCCTCCTGAAATAGCAGGACCTTGACTCCAGACTTGTGCTCTTAGATAGAGGCATCCCCCAGTTCTCAAGCCTGCATAGAGACATCCCTGATTCCACTTCTATCTCTAGAAAACATGTGTGTAGTGGTGTGTGTGGGAGGGGGAGGGGAGTCTTTATAGAATTGTGTAGACTGGGGACTGAGTGTGGGAAAACATGTGGTTTGCTTCTGGGACCACATTTAGGAAATAACTACACCTCATTTTAATAATGTTGAATCTTTTATTTGGTTTGAAGCCTGCCCCGGTCAGGTAGTAATCTAGCTTAGAGAGAGCACTAACAAGTTACTTACTGTTAGATTTAATATGTTCCCTAACCCGTCCTGTGAATATCACTGCTAACAACAGTGTCTTGTGTTTTTTTTTTTCTCCTTGTGTTTTCTTTTCTTTTTTTTTTCTTTAAATCGATGTGCTTTTTTGTTTTTTCCCTATGTGAATAATTATATGTCTAGAAACAGCCATGGAGTGATTTTGCTGTTCTGAATGGGGGAAAGATTAATAGTGACATTTGGAAGGCAAGTATATTGTCAGATTTTAGATCCTTTAATATTTTTTTGTTCCTTTCTGCATGGCTGTGGCTGTTTATTTTTCTTCTCCATGCATATCATGCATTCTGCAGGGACAGAGGGCTGCAGGGGCTTCTCGCCGGGGCGTGCCGCTCACATTCACATTGCCTATTTTTTGTTGTTTTTGTTGTTGATGTCTCCCATTGTGAATGATTCCAAGCTGGTGTGCACCAGGTCCCCTGTTGTCTTGTGAGAGCCGGAGCTTGTGAGCCACGTCAGCACCCAGCAGCCCTTGCATGCCGTTTTCTGCCTAAGCTCACATCCACTCTCCGCCGCCTCTTGCTGGGGGCATTCTCTCCTCTTCGGTATGTGAGGCAGGGTAACGGGCCCTTCACTGTACCTTAACAGGACTTTTTTCCCCTCTAGGATTTGCATGCAGCCACAGTTAACCCAGACCCCAGTCTGAAAGAGTTTGAAGGGGCCACGCTACGCTATGCATCCTTGAAACTCAGGTAGGAGGGTGGAAGGGGTTGCCAGGAGGGGTGGCTTCGGCATCTAGGCTTTACAACAGAATTCTAAGACCAGTTTTATGTTTTCTTTCTAGAAACGCCCCTCATGCTGATGAGGATGATTCTTGTAGCGTCAACAGTGACCCAGAAGCCAAGGTTTGTAAGAAAGATGCTTTCAGCCGCTAGCTTGTATTCTCACGCCAGAGTAATGGCTTTGAATAATGCCACCACCACCCCCCACGCCACTTACTAAGTAATTACCCTTTCATTGTCTCTCTTTCTTAGTCTCTGTGACATTTTAAGAAAGCCCCTGTTCCAGTTTAGGCTTGTGGTATTTCTGTAGTCACCACCATGTAAACTGTCGTCACTATGCTGGGACAGGACAGGAGTGGCCGCCCTCAGTCAGCCCAAAGACAGAAAAGAGGAAACAAGAAATGTGACTGTAGATTGTGTGGCCAGGCTGTGGGATAACCACTGTGAGTCTAGGGGCACCTGCAGTTCATTAAAAATTATTAGGGGAATTGGGTACATCCTGAAGAGGACCAAACCAGAAACTTGAAAGGACATCTTCAAACTTAAACCTGCTTCAAATTACTCTTGTCCCACCCTTGATCCAGAAGGTCCCCTGTGATGGAGAAACTCACTATGAGGGGAAAGGGGCTTCGGGGCTTCAGTACCTTTATAGTAATCACAGTGGACATTGGCCCTCCCATCTCTTATAGCCTGTAACTGTTTTCTTGTGCTTCGTTATACAATCAGTACAGTTATACAATCAGCGCAACTCAAGGTTGGCCTCTGGCCTACACATGTGTTCTTGTGTACACACACACACACATGGACAAGCACTACAAAAATATTTAATTCCATGTTCTATAGAATTCTAAATATAGTCTATGAGGAGTGATCATCCAAAAGGTCTCTATGAAAATGTCTACCTGGGGCTGGAGAGGTGGCTCAGTGGTTAAGAGCTCTTGCTACTCTTCCAGAGGACCTGAGTTTGGTTTCCAACAGCTAACAACCACCTATAATTTAGCTGTCTATAATTTATCTATAATTTAGCTCATGCCCTCTTTTGGCCTCCATGGGCACACCTAAGCAAGAAGCATATACTCTTTCATGCACATAAACTTAGTTTTTTATGAAATGTCTTCCTTTATATATATATCACATATATAAAGCTTATACACTAGGAAGATAAGAATAATTGCTAGATCAGATGTCTGGTGAACCCTGTAGACAGAAATGGCAGCGTCCATACAAGCCCACATGGCCACACATGCACAGTCCCCAAAAGGACAGAGTATAGTTACAACTCTGAAAGTGTTTGTGAGCCTTCTTAATGTTTTAGACATTAAACACATTTTATAATTGGTGGTCATCTGTGTGGGAGCTTGTATGTAATTGTTAAACCTAGTCTTATTTTGAAATAACTACGGATTCATGAAGTGTTCTCAAGCTTGAGTCCCCCTATGCCCTTCACCCTGCTTTCCCTAATATTAACATCTTCGTAATCATAGAGCCATTAGGCAGTCAGTTTCTCACTAATATCCTTTCTCTACCTGGCATCCCAACGAGTCTATGTGCAAATAAGGAGCGTTTTGAAAATTATTGCACATATCCCTTTCAGCAATTCTCTGGTCCGTCCTCCTTAATTTCATTATCGCTAGCCATTATTGCTATTTAATTAGTAGCTCTGGCCCCCTCCCCCATTTAGGCAGTGACAGCATTGGCATGGTTCGAAACCACACAGAACAAAACTACAGCTCCCTAAAAAAATGGCCGACGGTTTTCTCTTTTTCAATTACTGCTTTGGTGGAAGTTGCCGAAGCTGATATTGCCGGGTCAAAGGCCATCAGTCTTATGGCGTCTGTCACTTCCTGTAAAATTGCTTTCAGAAAGTCTACAGTAACATTCAGTCCCCGCAGTAATGCTGTAGAGTCCCCACCCACCACCCAGCCACATCCCAGGTCACCTGAGGCTTTGCCCTTCTTTATTTGTTCGTCTTAGTTTGACTGCACATGAACTTTTACTTTCTAGTATTAAGCTTCTCCTCCCCCTTCACCTCCCTGCCTCCCTCCCTTCCTTCGTTTATTAAAGATTCAACCCATAGTTGCAGGGATGCCAGGGAGATGCTTTATCAGTGAGAGCCGTGGCCAGTCTTCAGAATCCCTTGTTCAGTGATCGGCAAGGAGGGCATTTCTTATGGAATAATTTAAAGCTCCTAAGTAAGCGTGTCTTTCCGATTTGGCCAGGTTTTCTTCCCCTGTCCCCTTTTGACTCCAGGATATAATCCACAAAGCCACTTGCATTTATTTAGTCCCTGGAGGTTTTTATAAATGCAAAACTTCTCTGTCGTGATAGTCTTAAATGATTCTCTCCAATTATTTCTCTTTCCTCTTCACTAACTTTTATCGGAGGAGAAAATGTTTTCAAAACCCTGCACATCCAGGCCTTTCACAGATAATCACAAAATGACCACTCCTCACCGTACTTAGGTGGCCAGGTAGGAAGCGCTAACCCAGAACCCATTATTTGCGATCTTTCCTATGCTCATCCCACATTCCTGCTTTGAAGTCTGAGTTTAGTCCTTCTCCTGTGTCATACATGCAGTGCATTGATGACCAAATGCGTGATTAACACTAAATAAAATCAAATTGTAGAAAAGTTAATGCTTTGAAAAAGAAATACACCAATTCCCTCCTTTGTTGTGACTGTTCAGGTTTCTGTAAAGGAGATTTTGTGCCACCTGGTGGAAAGTACTGGGCATTACACCTTCAAAGAAAAGGGCTACGTTTCCTTTGGAATCATTGAATTTGGATAGAACTTGAAGTAGTTTTAAATATTTTTTTTTAAAGTGAATTCTAGGGTTCTACAATTAGTGTCAGAAACAGTATTGACCATGGCTCTCCTGAGCCTCTGGCCACTCAATGCTACTATCTTTGTTGTAGCCTACGCCAAATCACTTTTTGTGACTTTTGTGAGGAAGGGCTTTGAGGACGTTGCTCTTTGAACTCACTACTGTAGAGGAAATGAATAAGCAAGATTATGTTGTCCCAGGCTTCAGCTCCTTTGGGTTTCAAATTCCTCATCTGTAAAATGATTGCGCCTCATATTAGAAGTCCCTCCTGATTTTGAGACGACGTTAGATCGCATGTGACATGGAGCAACCCTAGTCGGCAGCATTTGGAGATGAGTCGGTCATGTCTGGTCAAGTCTAGAGAAGGAAGGGTGCAGCGCCGCTGCTTCTTCCACAGGCCTGGGCTCCGCTCATGGACTTGTCCTGCGTGCAAGGGTTCCTCACATTGCAGAGAAGTGATGCATTGGGCGGGTTTAGTAATCGGTTTCATCGGTGTGCTCACCTGGGAGCTAGTGGAAATGAGACTTGAACTCGGGTACATAGGACTCTCGAGCCCAAGCAGGTGTCAGTTCCACATACTCCAAACCACTGTTTCTCCAGGCTTAAGGTCACTTTGGCTGTCTGGCTCGATGGGGTTGAGGTAGCAGAGTTGCTAGAGAGGGACGTGAGTTGTGGAGCTGGGAGGTCATTGGCTGAGGATGGACTCCTTGCCCTCTTCTACGCCCTGTGGCCCCATCGCCTTGTAGTCTATTGTCCTTGGCAAAGTTCGGTATGCTTGTCCTGGTGTGGGACAAAGGATCACACCACTGAGCCCAGGAGCCATGTGGATGTGGCATGCCTACAGAGAACACTATGTAGGTGACACAGTCAAGTCTGAAACTTGGTCAAAATAAGAGATGGTTTTGGTGCGTCTTCTACAGGGCTGCCAGCGTGGTTTTTACTACAGTGCCGTGGCTGCAGTGAGTGGTGGGTTTCTCGGGGGCTTTATTATCCAGGCATTGGACCTGAGGAGAGCTTTGCCTGTGTCCTGCCCTTGCCATGCCCTGCCCCACACGGAGAAAGAAAGGAAGGAGCGGTGCCAATCAGGGCTAGGTACGCTTGACGGAGGACCTCTCAAACAAACGGGATGTGAGCACAGGGTTCTGATATTTCTCTTGAGATTCATTTATCTGAGCCTTCCCTTGGTTCCTATTAGCATATATTTCCATGAAGTAATTATATTAGCCGGCAGCTGACTAGATTAGCCCTAATAGATAAACAGGAAATCACAGGGAGTGTCTTCTCTCATTCAGATTTATTTCTGGTCTGTGACAAATTTGTTATCATTGCTTAGCATTTCTGGGGGGTTTTATAGCTGTGCACAAGTCCATACCATTGAAAATGTTTCTGTGGTTTAGATTTAGTTTTCTCCGGTTGGGTTGGATTTACATGGAGAATTCATTAATTAGGTGAACATATTTTTGAATGCTTAACGCCAGAGGAGCAAACAAACTTAGTAATGGTTAAGACGTGGACTCTAGACCTGGACTGCCTGGGTTCAAGATCAAGATCTGCTGTTTATTACCTGGGTGACTTTGGGATCTCGTCCTCTGTGTTACGTCATAAACTGCTACAAAACTTGGTAGCTGGGCACGGTTTTATTTTGCTCACTACTGTGAGTTTGGGAATTTGTGCAGAACACAGCAGTGCAGTTCCTTCTTGATCCACTAGTAGGCAGCAGGACCCTGAGGATCGACTTCCAGTGCGTCCCTTCACAGGACACATCCTCTAGGGCCGCCCCATTGATTGGGCTTTTAGCAGTAGAGATTGCTGGGTAGGAAGGAAAGGAAGCCAAGGCTACCAGGGGAGAGAAGGCTTCTCTTGGAAATGGTGCCATCATATTGTGTTAGTCAAAATAGAATTCCAATTCGGGAGGTAGAGAAATGGACTCTTGGTGGGAGAGTGGTAGGATCTCCATGCAGGGAGAGTCTGTTGAGAAACTTTATTGTGCATCAGCCATTCAGAAAGGCCCTTTGTGAAGGGCCTCGCATATCTACATGACTCAGTCAAGAAACCAGGTCCCAGAGCCACTGACAGATGTCCATCCTGGCCAAATGAGGTGTTCCTGCTGAGGCATGGCTTCTGGGGGGCATTCATGGAGGAAATAGTAAGAGCTCTTTCCTTGTCTCAGCCCCAGGAAGGAAGAGCCCAGTGCTCTGCTCAGGCACAGCTGACCACAGAATAGCAAGGCGTGAAGCCAGGCAGCCTGGCCGAGCTCTGCACGGACTGGTCCGTCTCCTCCCCCAATTCCGCCGGCCCACAGCAGTGCTGACACACAGTGCCATTGGCTAGAGCTCATTTTCCTCTTAGCCCAGAGGACAGATTTTATATTTCTAAAGCTGTTTCCCTGGCTTTATTTGCCAACATGGCCAGGCACAATACTGAAGTCCTGGCAGAAGCCAGGCTTCTTTCCCCTGTTAACTTCTGGTCAAGTGAGCAATCCAGGAATCAGCTGCCATGGGTGGTGAGTCTCTGAAATCTGAAGCACACTGTTGGGACAAGAGACACCGTTATCAACTGTTGGTGGGCTGGGCCTTGTGGCAGATGCCTGAAGAGACTAATTAAAGAAAGACAGGCAGAGCTGGAGAGATAGCTTAGTGGTTAAGAGCACTGACTGCTCTTCTGGAGGACCCGGGTTCAATTCCCAGCACCCACATGGCAGCTAACAACTGTCTGCAACTCCAAGATCTGATACCCTCACATAGACATGCATGCAGGCAAAATAAATAAAAATAAAAAATAATTTAAAAAAAAAGAAAGAAAAGAAAGACAGGCTCGCCCTCTTCCCTGAAAGAGCTCTGAGGGAATCAGGTGAAGGGGTGAGCCACAGCCCGCAACAGTGTAGTGGTGACTGTGCAGACAGAATGGGCCAGCGGGTGCTTGAACCTGGCCCCATAGGCATCTGGGAGAGAATTCTGGGTAATAGACACTCTGAGAACTACACAGCCTCAGACAGATACAACTGTAGTTCACACATTCAGCAGTGCTGAGTTCTCTAGGGAGGTCCCCAGAATGCAGATGTCTTTCCATGGCTTCTCCCCAAAAGAACCAACACATCTCCAGCCTTGTTCTCTTGGGCTGGTTGCGGGGTAACAGTATTTTAGTAGTAACGAAGACGTTTCTTGCTTATTTGCAGTTAATAAAAAGACGGTTCTTGTATATGTCAACGAGAATGATTGTGCTGCCAGGCCATGTCTACCTAAGGCATTTCTTCCTCCCTTTTCAATCCCTCACTCCTATTTAAAAGCTCATGAGTTTGATGCCCTCCAGCTCCACTGGGAAGAACAGGGTCTCAGGTCTTCCTCTGCCTTTGGCTTGGGTACTTGTAAGGAAATCAGATCAGATCAGCAGCCAGGCTCCTGTATTTCCCATCTCTACGCTGACACCAGGAATGAGGGCTCTCTTGCAGCTGTTGTCTGCAACAGCTGGTCACTGGGTATTTATTTATTCAATGGCAAGTGCGTGCATGTTGGTATGTGACCATTGGACTCGGGAGGAAAGCCTGGTAATATGTAAGAGACCCTGGTGGTGTCATTTCACAGTGACGGGCTTACAGTTGCTATCTGAAATGTCCCCTATGGCAATGAGCTGAGACCGTAACTGCCATCAGTGTTGGTGGGCGTGTGGCCTTTAGGAGGTGAAGTCTAGCTGGTAGAAGTAGGCCACTTGGAAAGGACCTTTGAAGGTTTCGGCCCAGCCCTTGGTTCCCATCCTGTTCCTTCTTCTTCCTGTTTGCCATGACGTGAGGAGCCTTCACCACATGTTCCCACAGCCATATGCCTGATGGACTGTAATCTCTGAAATCGTAGGCCAAAACAGACCTTTCTCTCTTAAGATGTTTCTGTCAGGTACGGTGGTCACAGCAGGCCAAAAGTTACTATAGACAGTTACCACGCGGCTAGAATTAAAGAAGAGATCAACTCACTAAACTCACACGCTGATTACTTCAGTTGGCTTTGAGAGAACTTCAGGAGAAAGTCTCCGTTAAAAGCCTGTTCGGCCATTGAACCAGCACATTCCCAACCAGGTTGCTAGCTAAACCTTGCTCCACTTACCCTCTGCTGCTGGCACCACCTCAGGCCTCACCGCTCTTATCTCCCACAAGCCCAAGAGATGCACTCTCCATTTTTGCTGCAGGCTCCCAGGCAGTCTGGTTGTTGAGCTGCAGCTTTGATCCATCGAGCCGTGCTTTCTCTTGGTGCAGGTGCAAGCTAGTCCTTAAAGAGTGTGTTTGGTTCACTCCTCTGGTGCTCTGGGGGTCATAGTGGTGGGTGTTCCATACCATTAGCCCAAGTGGACGTACAACAGTTTTAGAAATTAAGAAGCCAGATGTTATGGTGCACGCCTTGTAATCCCAGCACTCTGGAGGCAGAGGCAGGAGGATTGCCACAAGTTTGAGGCTACCTGGTCTACATATAGAATCCTAGGCAAACCAGGACTACATGGTAATATTCTGTTGCCAAAAGGGGTGTGGTAGTTTGAATGTAACTGGCCCCCATAATCTCATAGGGCGTGGCCCTATTAGGAGGTGTGGCTTTGTTGGAGTGGGTCCGGCCTTGTTGGAGGAAGTGTGTCCCTGTGGGGGCAGGCTTTGAGGTTTCCTATGCTCAGGATACCACCTAGTGTCTCAGTTGAATATCGGAGGTCTAGACCCAGTCTAATCGGCTGGTGGTGTGACTTTAACCAAGCCACGTAACCTCTCCGGACTTCACTTTTTCATCTATAAGACAGAGTAATGTTGATCTTAGCCTGGTGCACTCACAGAGTTAGTCTAGAGGCAACATAAAATATTACTACCTTCCAAAATAACCCAGTGTGACAATTCCCAACAAGTCTTGCCATTCATGTGGGTTACTGTTTGGACAGTTGTGTAGATATAGTCCCTGGAGGTATTGTGAGACTTAGTCTAGTCCTTGGGACCAGTCTCACCCATCTCTAAGGTGTCACACACATACAGTCTCTGAACCTGGAACTGATGATTTCAGCAGGTGGACTTTACCATGTGCCTTGGAGTGTGTCATGAATGCAGCGCAGGAGATGTGTGGCGTACACTGGCTTTAGTGAAACGTAGAAAGGACCTGCTTATAGACCAGTTGCACAAGAAGTTCTGATCTTGCATGCAGACAGGAGTCAGTGACGGTGTGCAAAGAATTCCCTGTGCGTTAACAGAACTGGCTGTTTGCTGGAGTATTTTATAGATGCAGGAAGCCTGGGAGCAATTTTTGACTGGTTGCATTGAGTGTATGTGTCTATACGTGTGAGAGGGGTCGTTCACTTTACATAGAATAGATTACTCCTCCCTTTCCCTTATGCTGGAGCACGCTTGTTACAACAGTTACCAATCCAGAGTTCCTGATGGGTGCAGCAGGAGTGGGGAAGAGGCACCCAGTTTCAAAACATAGATACCCATTTTCTGGGCTCAGCCTCCAGAGGCCTGGTGGGGAAGATTTTGTCTTACCCCCTTGGCTTTAGATTAGGGAGTGGGGCGGGACTGTTGTTGATACTGTTATTTTGTGTCATGGTGCTGAACATTGAACCCAGGCCTTTGGTCATGCTGGGTAAATGTCTACCACTGAGCTCTAGTTTAGCTTTAAAAAACTCAAAGTTCTACATAAATGTCAATGCTGTGAATGATACTAATATTGCCCTGCTGTACAGAGGAATGTGGGCCCCTTGCCCTGTACTCTTTCCGGGCATTGACATCCATCTTCAGAGTGACAAGAACTGCCAAAGATGAGGGATTGTGGCCATCTCTGGCCCACCGCCATTAACAGCATTAAAAACACTTTCTGCCGAAGAGCTGGGCTGTGATAAATAATAGAACACCTATAAAACATTTTACTCCCATTTTTTGTTTGTTTTTGTAACTTAATAAACTGCTAACCTTGAAGAGAAACTGACATAGGAAGCTGAGGTGTTTAGCTGGCATGGGAGCATGTTTGGGTGGTGTACTATGCACAAATGCCATGCTTTTCCTCTCAACTTCGTTATGAACTTCCTTATGTGAAAGGCTCATATGTACACATACATGTAAGGCAAGCACTTTGTGTGTGTGGACGGCATGGGGGGGGTGTCTTTCTTTCTGTGTGTCTGTCTGAGCATGGCCAGTGCTTTGGAACTGTCCATAGACCATGAAGGACTAGATGAAGGAAATCACTTTGCCCACTTACAGGAGGCGGCTCAAACCTGTGCAAAGTGGCGTGGCCAACCCTGGGCACGTTGCCCTGTTGAGAAGTGCAGAGATTCTGAAGGCATGCGTGCATATTTGTGACCCCTTTTTATAACTTAAGTCTATTTTCTGTCCTTTCTCTCGGGGTGAGAAGGCTCTCCACAAAGTGATTTGAAAGCTGAGGTGGGTCAGCTGTACGTGGTGGTATACTCCTGTAACCCAGCAGTCCCGAGGCAGAGGCAGGGGGATTGCGAGTCTCAAGCCAGCTTAGGTGGTACAGCAAGACCCTGCAAAGAGAGAGGCGGGGGAGAAAGGGAGGAAAGAAGAGAAGAGAAGGGAAGAAGGAGGGGGCTGCTGTGATGTTCAGAGCTCTAAGCACTGTCTGTTCCCAGAATTAACATTTCACACAGAGATCATTAGATTCAGAATCAAGTCCCCGACTCTGGTCCCATTGCCACTCTTGGTACAGGGAAGTTCCCCTGGGAGAGCCAAGCCGTCATCCTGGTTTTAAACCTTCACCCACCCATCCCCCTTCCCCGAAGTTGAAGAGCTTTTCCTAGAGGAGTCCTTGGTGCCTGTCTGCTTTGTTTTGTTGTTCCAGAATTCATCATTTCTGCTGCCCAGATTCCCCCTGCAGTTCCACCTCCCCTTGCCTGTGACCTGGGCAGGTGGCCAGTTGGGGTTGTCATTTTCTCACACTGTTCCAATATCAGAAGGTACCTGTCTCATTCTCCTCCACATGTGGGGACAGGCGGGTGACAAGATAAGGAGGCTCGTCTTGACCATCACCACGCTCCTTGCGATTCACAGGATCTATGTCACTTTGGTGTTTGTCTGTCTGTTTGTTTTCTTATGAATTTTCTCTGGATACTTCTCACTGGGAGAAACAGGAGCAGCTATCAAATCCTGGTTAAAATATTTCACTTAATGAAGTCCTGTGAGGACCCTGACCTCTGCTCACATGTGGGGACCCTGACCTCTGCTCACATGTGGGGACCCTGACCTCTGCTCACATGTGGGGACCCTGACCTCTCCTGACATGTGAGGACCCTGACCTCTGCTCACATATGGGGACCCTGACCTCTGCTCACATGTGGGGACCCTGACCTCTGCTCACATGTTAGGTGGCTATAGTTGTTAACAGGAGGATTGTATTGAGGACAGAGAGACACCTCCACTCACTCATCTGTCTGGTCCATGGCCATGAGACCTTGGGCAAGTCCTTTGCCCATGATGAATCCTATTGATCAAGAAGAGAGAACAGGGGCTGGAGAGATGGCTCAGTGGTTAAGAGCACTTGACTGCTCTTCCAGAGGTCCTGAGTTCAATTCCCAGCAACCACATGGTGACTCACAACCATCTGTAGTGGGATCAGATTCCTTCTTCTGGTGTATACATAAAAATACATGAATAAATAAATCTTTAAAAAAAAAGAAGAGAGAACAAAGAGAACAGGGGGTCTTGAGCTTATCTCTGAGAAGAGGGCTGCTGAGTGCTGGGGTAGCGGTTCAGGGAAGTGGGGAGATAGGTTAGAGAAGATCTCCAGGAGCTAGAGCCACCCCAGGCCCACTCAGCAGATAGAAGCCCCCTGTCCCCAACGTGGTAGTAACAAGGGGCAACCAACACTGCACAGCAGAGGCTACTATGATATGGGAACTCCACAAATGTCAGCATGCTGGCATAGCCCGGGACGCAGTGCTTACAGCCTGCAGGCTATGTGAGCCAATAAACACTTCACCTTCCTTTCTTTAAAAAAAAAAAAATTACGGCCGGGCGGTGGTGGCGGCGCACGCCTTTAATCCCAGCACTTGGGAGGCAGAGGCAGGCGGATCTCTGTGAGTTCGAGGCCAGCCTGAGCTACAGAGTGAGTTCCAGGAGAAGCGCAAAGCTCACAAAGAAGCCCTGTCTCAAAAAACCAAAAAAAAAAAAAAAAAACCAAACACATGTATTTCTACTCTAAGAATTCAATATAGCTAATCTATAAAGCACATTCTTAAATCGCTCTGGTTCTGAGCTGACCTCCCGCCTCTTTGTACGGCATGGGAAGTGCCTGAGGCCGGGAGCGTTTTGGAGAGAGGATGGTACTGACAAGGACGCCTTGCAGGACAGCCTTCCGCCCCTCGCTGCCCTACACGCCTGTCACTCACAAAGCGAATGGCAATGCTCTGGGGACTTGGGTTTACTCGACTGTGAAATGAGGCGGTCAGGTTCTGGGGTCCCCAGAGCCCTGTGTTCAGGGCTCCGTGCTGTGGTTAAATGCTCTTCCTGAGTGAGTAGCTTGCTCAGAGTCAGCTTTGAGAACTAAATGACTCTCATAAGTGCTCCTAGAGCCTGGGAACAGCCACGTTTTTAATTGAGGTCTTTGTGGGTCTTCACGTGTTATGAACTCACTGAGTTCATTTCAGACACTTAGTAAAAAGTTGCAGATTTTTAATTTTTTTTTGATGAGTGATACAATAAAACCTTTCTTGAAGACCAACAATAAAAATTAAAATGAGTCCTGGGAATGGCACTAATTATAGCTAAGTTCCTGAGTGCCGGGGATTGTTGGTAAGCCCAGCTTCCTGTGTATGAGCTCACTTTACAGAGATCAGGTTGTGTGCTAAGGGGCTGGGCATGCCGCACTTCAGACCCCTTCATGTGATTTACCTTCCAGCTAAGGGAGGAGGTCAACCACAAAACTCACAAGTTCGAGGTAAGCCAGTTAAATGAAAATACTAGCTGTGGAGGAAAGCGGAGCAAGGAAGAGAGCCAGGGAGTGCCCAGAGGTCTGTAGCTTTCAGAAGTCAGGAAAGGGGAACATCTCAATGAAAGTGATGTGAGTTGAAGCAGGAAGATTGGGAGACCACAGAACCGCCATGCCTGGTGGATGAGGGATCTGTCTCGAGTGAGTGAGTGCCTGGACAAGATACGGGAGAGGCAGAGGGAAACAGCCAGACAGATCCCATAGCCCAGATCCCTCTCTTTTCCCTTCGTAACTGTCCCAGCCGCCTGTCTCCTGTCAGGTGAGGAGAATAAGGCTTCGCTAAATCAGAAGACATCCTAAAGATCATTAGTCACCACATCACCTCGACGAGAGCCTAGGATTCCTTGTCCAAGAATGCCTTTCCCCTACACGTGAATTGGTGGATATCCAGAAAGCCTGGGAGTAGTTAAGCCCTCTGCCCTCCCCGGGTCCCCCCATGCTTCCCCTATAAACTGACGGATCTCATCCTCCAAGAAAGAGATGTTCTGTGACATGTCCACCAAAACCAAAATGGTGAATATGGAAATAATACTGCAGCCAGAGGAAGTTCAAGATTAGGTTCCTGCAGCCTGTGGTCAAATCCGTGTTGAGATCAATAGACAACTTTGTTTTATGAGTTTTGGCTTATTTAGCATGCGTTATTGATTCCCTAATGTTGAACACATCACTATCAGTGTTGACCTCTTGTCTGAACTACATGTCTAACATATTTTTCTTCATTAGGCCTTCATTAGGGCTTAGGAGCATTTTGACACTATTCTTGGGGGTGGGAGATGTCATGTATGCAAATATATATGTATATATCCAGGTATTATTATGTGTGTATGCATGCAGGCCAGGGCTTAATGTCAGCTGTATGCCTCAGTTTCTCTCCCCTTCGTTTTTTGAGACACAGTCTCTTGTTGAACCTGGAGCTCATCAATTAGGCTAGGCTGCCTCACCCTTTTTGTCTGAATGAAAAGTTTTAACTTTAACATAGTAAAACTATACAACAAGAATAATTATCAAGTAAGGATTACATTTACAATATCCAGTAAGAGAAAATTGAGATAATGGTCAAGTCCTAAGAAAACCAGCTATAACATTTGTTGTCCAGTTTCTGTGTAATGGGAAAGCACAAGGCTTATCTGCAGTCTTGGCTAGAATAGTCTGAGTCTGGACCATCTCAGCCAGCAGCCTTGAAGCTGTTCTGGATGCAGAACTCTGAGGAAACTCCAGCAAAGGCATTCTGAGAGACTGGATCACCCAGGCTACCTGTTTTCATTGGTGTCTGGTCCCCTTGTTCTGAAAACACATAGACATTCAAAGGTAACATGCATATCTGCATTAACACAAGTATGGACTGGTACATTGCACACAAGCCAGCCAAAGATGATTTTTTTTTTAATGTTTGAGCAGGTAAAATATACATCACCTGTCTTGTAATTTTTCTAGGTTTGTTTCTTTATGTCTGTAGCCAGGATTTTCAGGAGGTCTTCCCCGATCAAACCTGATCTCTGTTAACCTTGACATAGCCTTTTGTTTCGGGTGGGGGTGGGGGTGGGGTGAAATAATCTCTTCCCCAAAGCAATACATTTTTTGATTTCCATTTTAAAGTTAAGGTATTCCTAAAGTATCTAGGCTGGTTTAATTCAGTAGGTCCCTTTTTCAATCCAGTGTCTCTCAGCAGCTGTGGTTTGCTCTACTTACTCTCTCTGCCCGCCAGCCTTGCCTGTCCCTCTCCTGCCTAGCTATTGGCTGTTCAGCTTTTTGTTAGGCCAATCAGGTGCCTTAGGCAGGCAAGGTGAAACAAATGCAACACTACTTTACATAGTTAAACAAATGCACCATAAGCAAATGTCACACACCTTCACACAGTTAAAGTAATATTCTGCGGCATAAGCAAATGTCACACATCTTTACATAGTTAAATATTCCACAACAGCTGCCTGAACAGTGCACAGCCAGGGATCTGCTCGTCTCTGCTTTCCAAACACTGGGATTACAGATGCTTACCACCATACCTAGCTTTTATGTGAGCCCTTATACTTCTAAGTAGACGCTTTATTGACGGAACCACCATCCCAAACCCTTCAAGGAGGGTTTTCCACAGGAAAGTCACAACCAAGAGGTAAAAACATAGGAAAACCGAGCACTGGGTGGACCAGGGAGAGGACACTTGTTTCAAGCATGAGAGCTGGACCAAGTGGGCAAAGCATCACTTTGCTGCACACCTGCTGGGGACATGTGGACTGGTGGCTCTCACTCTCAGTTTCCTCTCTGGGGTTACAACTAAGTTGGCAAGTGAACAAACTTGAAAACAGGGTCTGTGCCCACAAGGCACAAACTGAGTGCCGAAGGCTTCTGCACTTGAGCTGCTCATAGGAGAGACTTTATTCAAGCCCCCAGGTGGCTCCGTTTGTGGTAGAACCACCTACCTGAGCACATTCCAGGGTAGAAGATCAAATGGGTTCTGAATTGCCTCAGACACTTCTTAGAGAACACACTTATGTCAAGCTGTTGGCTAAAATAATAATAATAGTTTTGCTTATAGGGCTGCATTTTTCCTATATTGCAAATACACTTTTGCTGTTTACAGATGAACTCTGTAACTTCCCCTTCTTCCCAGGGTACCCTAGATCTGGCCATGCCATGCTTCCCCAGGCTGGAGGTGAGGATGGGGCCCACCTGTCTCTCCTGATTCCAGGCCCTCTCTGCTCCTTCCTTCCGGCTCAGGATCTCTCCTAGAGCTCACATGACCATTCCGTTTTCCCTGGCAAAATAAAGCATTCCAGTTCACGTGCGGGGCTCTGACACGCATTGTGTGTGGCTTTACTCTGCGCTTACTCTGCAAATAACCTCCTCGGCTCTGCAGCCGAAACATAATCTGTAGCGTAAATCAGCCGCGTGGACACGAGAGCTTGCCTCTCTGCCATTTCCAGGACTCCTTTGGGGACAAAACAGACACTCGCGCTTGTGGGGAGTAAGAATGGCTTCCCAGGCATGCAGGTGTCTGCTGCACAT